>NDXB01005703.1:113291-140483 GCA_002631895.1 Agapornis roseicollis | reverse complement strand
GGGGGGGGGGGGGGGGGGGGGGGGGTCCTCACGGGCTTCTGTGCCATCAGGGTAATGCCAGGAATGGCTGCAATATCCCACTGCTGCGGACAGCGGCCACTGGGGAGCACGTGGCTCCTCAGAGGATGTTTCCTATTTTCAGACAGGGCCAAGACCCTCTCATGGTTCCTACTCACCCCGGACACCTGCCCGTAAACACACCCATTCCTCACCCTTACATCTTACTGGCCACTGTGAAGAGATGCCCAGCCTGGGGCAGCCCCTCTGCTCAGCCATTGTTTGTTGCATCTGCACAAACCTGGGGGGTCGGTAATCGCATTAAAATAAACACATCAAAACCAGCACCAAGCTCGGGATGATTTGTTCTTCCAAAGGAGCCGTCCCCATCCCAGCTCCCTCCCCACTCGCCGGGCCATGATTTCTGAGCTGTTTACCTGCCCCATCCCAGCTGGCACCCATCCGCCCTGACCCCAAGTGCTGGGATGCTTGCCCAGTTTTGGGGGGCTGCAGGTAGTTCAGTTTTACAGCCCATGAGGGGAATGGAAGGAGCAGAGGAAAGAACAATCCTTACAGGGACTGAAGGCAAGGCTGGCAGCAACAACCCCTCATCCAATCTGAGGTCCAGCACCTGGGGAGCAGGGGGAGAACACAACCAGAACTCTGCCTCTTTGTTTTAGCATAATAAATGCATTTTATTTATTGAACTCTGCAGCCCCAACGTAAGAAGAATGCAGAGGGGCTGGAGCAAGTCCAGAGGAGGTCACAAGGATGCTCTGAGGGCTGGAGCAGCTCTGCTATGGAGACAGGCTGAGAGAGCTGGGCTTGTTCAGCCTGGAGAACAGAAGGCTCAGACCTTAGANCAGCTCTGCTATGGAGACAGGCTGAGAGAGCTGGGCTTGTTCAGCCTGGAGAACAGAAGGCTCCAGGGAGACCTTAGAGCAGCTTCCAGTGCCTGAAGGGGCTGACAAGAAACTGGAGAGGGGCTTTTGACAAGAGCCTGTAGGGACAGGACAAGGGGGAATGGCTTTAACCTGACAGAGGGGAGACTGAGATGAGCTCTCAGGCAGAAGTTGTTCCCTGTGAGGGTGCTGAGGCCCTGGCACAGGGTGCCCAGAGAAGCTGTGGCTGCTTCATCCCTGGCAGTGTTCAAGGCCAGGTTGGACGGGGCTTGGAGCAACCTGGTCTAGTGGAAGGTGTCCCTGCCCGTGGCAGGGGGCTGAAACTTGGGTGAGCTTTCAGGTCCCTTCCAACCCAAACACTTATGTGATTCTAGAAGAGGGAAAATGATCTCCACAGGCAGTGACTCCCCCACCCCAATGGCTGAAAGCAAAGTGCTCTTTTCCCAGAATATCAAAGAGAAGGGAGGATGAAGGGAAGGTAAACCCATGGGTTTCTCATGGATTGGAAGGTCCCTAAATTGGAGACAAGGGGGTAACAGTCTTGTTTGAAACAGGTCTCAGCACCCCAGGGTGATGCTGCTCCATTGCAGGGTTGCAAGGGCATGTAAGCGTTTTGGTGATGTGACCCAGATTAACAAAGCACAGACTTAGGGGCTCTAAAGAAGATGTTTATTTCGGTACTGCAGGCTGCGTCGCACGTATGATACAATATTACAATCATTTAGTATTGTACAGATATAATTAAAAACTTTACAGCTCATTACAAAGTATCTTTGGATTTTAGCTCATTTAAAGTACAGCAATCGGCACGGAACACCACAGCGTGAATGGCCTCTCTCTATATACAGACCCACTACATTTACATCAATCAACACAACCGTGAGCTGGAACAGGCTCTCCCAAGACACAGTGGCTGTTAGTGGAGGTGAAAACACAGAACGAGCCCCAGCACAGGAACAGCACCAACACCACCATGTCTGAGGCAAGGCAGGGATACGCTGCTGCACACCCAGCCGGCTGCTGCTTGGATCATGGCTCCTCTGTCAGCTTCAGAAGGGGTTTGTAAGGGATACGCAAGGGGAGAGCAGCTGCCTCCTCCTGCCGGACAGAAGCCCCGCTCCTGCTGAGTGGGTGAGGGTGATAGGAGGAAGTGTCTCAAATGCATCCCCACCACTCTGCACTCCTGGCTCCTGCTGGGTTTAAGGAGCCCCAGCCCGTGTCCCTGCTCCCTCCACTGTGGCACTCAGATGCTGGAGCCAGGGTAATGCTCAGCCAGGCTGTGCCAGGAGGCTCTGCTGCCACCTGAGCACCCTGCTCTAGTGGAAGGTGTCCCTGCCCATGGCAGAGGTTGGAACTGGATAAGTTTTAAGGTCCCTTCCAACCCAAACCATTCTGTGATTCCATGAACCCAGCTGTGCCCAGTGCTCAGGGGCAGATGGCAGCAGCCAAGCATTTCTTGGGAGTGAAAAACATGACAGTGTTTTAGGAGAAGGATGGAGAGCACAGAAACCAAAGCACAGATAAAGGAGACCCGGGAACAAGACACTTGTCACCCCAGCTCCATCCGTATTCTGCAGTGTCCAGTTTGCACCTTCTCTTCTCACGCTCACCCTTTCCTGAAAGCTGGACAGCCTCGAGCTGGTACAAAATCCAGCCCCTGGCTGCATCAGCTGCTGACCCAGGGATAAGGCACTGTGAAAACCTAACCTCCTGTGCAAAGATCTGGCGGTACCACCATAAGGACAGCACAAGCATGAACACAGAAAAGACTCAACAACAGCTCCGCTCCCACACAAACAGGTCTGTACAACACACAAGCACTTTCTGTATGGGTTTTCACAACTGATAGGGAGGTTTCCTGGTTCATAGGAGAGCAAAGAGGTGTCAAACTTCCCCACACTGGCAGCAGAGGGGAGCTTCCAGCTCAACACTGACAAAACGCTCTTCTTAAGGACTCAGGCAATGTTACCACACAGAACTGATTTATGCTAGCTTTCCTCAACTGACCTACACCACTAAACAGCAAAGAGACATTTCCCTTGAATGTAAAGGTGAGTTGGGGCATAGAGATCAAATCACCACGAGAGAGCTGAATCTAACACAGGAAAACATCTTGGCTTGCTTTGAGAAAACCCAAAGAAGTCCCCCTGGAAAGCATCCTCTTGGCTGACTCAGAGTAAATGACACAACCCTTGTGCAGAGCTGCAGACCCAGGCTCAGACCATCACCTTTCCTACCACCAACACAATTTTCAACATCCAGAATGC
This sequence comes from Agapornis roseicollis, assembly GCA_002631895.1. Taxonomy (NCBI): domain Eukaryota; kingdom Metazoa; phylum Chordata; class Aves; order Psittaciformes; family Psittacidae; genus Agapornis; species Agapornis roseicollis. The sequence goes on along the minus strand of NDXB01005703.1, from coordinate 137,317 downwards.
AAGACGTACCCATGGTTCAAGAAAGCAAGCTGGCACCACCAAGCAGACACAGAGAGGAGACACCTCCTACCAGTTACAGTTCCTGCATTAAATATTCTTCCCAGTATAAAGTGCATTCGAATCTTGGAAAAAATGCATAGCTATCAACACGCCAGCCCCAGCCGCTGGTGCTTCCAGTTCAGAGCACCTCCTCTATGCTGAACATAAGAGCTTTTCTAATGCTATCAATAATAAAATAGATATATATTACCTTCATTATGGTTTTAAACTGCTTTCTGGTTAGTTGGCTTAGCTGGTGCAAAGTAACAGATGGCTTTGAGGGGAAGGATGCGCACTCCCTGTGCCAGAATCTTGGAAGGTATCTTCAGAAGAATGCCCAGGAAAGCAGGGGTGGGCAGGAGGGAGACAGAGAATCCTCCAAGAACATCCTCATGGCCAAATCTGACTTGTTGGGCTTTCTGGAGCTTGTGCCACATTGGGGTGGTTTGGTCAGGGTGGCTTCACTCGTGGGGCAGGGTGGGATTTGAGGAGAGGTTTAGTTTCAACAGTCAAACGAGATGGTAAAAACCAAAAGAGCTATGAGTAAACTCCTCCCTCCACCAAAGTCAACACGGCGCTCCCTTAACAGAGCACTTCATCATGCTGATCATCCACTGATGTGTTAAACAAACCAGCTATATCCAAGACATTTGCTTCCAGGACAGGTTATCCCAGAGGAGGCAGCAACTGTGTTCTGTTTAAGCCATATCTCAAACCCCTCTGAATACACCCAGCATGGTTTTGTGCCACGACTGAGGGCAGGTGGAGGAGGAAATCCACCCTGTACCAGTCACCTGCAGCCTCTGAGCATGTGCCCCAGATGGGCAAACACTGAAATCTGCCCTTAGGTGGTCAGGGCTGTAGTACAAACACAGCCACAGGAATTTACAGTGGGTAACATAAACAGTGAACTATTAACCCAACTGCTTCTGCCCGACCCTTTCACCCCTGTGACTTCAACACCTTCATGTGCCATAGAACTCCAGTCTTCAGAGACAGCGATGCAAGAAAAAAGGCTTCAGAAGGACTTGGAGAGGTTTTCCCTTCATGTCTCCCCAAAAGGGGCCACCTATTAAACATCAATTAAAGATATCCCTAAATCCAGCAAATGAAATGCTGAGACTAAAAACCACAGCTACCGGTGAGGGGCTGTTTCCTGGTAGCTGCCTTTCTGCAGCACATCAGAGCAAAGTGCAATTAAAAACCAGTAAAGATGGGGTTTAGCAAACTCACAAGGCAGTAGAAGAGGCATCATGTTCATTAGCAGGTGGGTTTTCATCAGCAAGACGCATCATACCCCAAAAAGGAATGCTGTTTGGTTGCAGGGGTCACATCCATAAAACCAGTCACAATTTTAAACCCCAGGATTTTAGCATCTCATTTCTTTACTCCTCCCATCACCTTGGCTTGAATGGACAGGAGCTTTGTGCAAAGGAAAAGAAGGAAAAACTGTACACGAAAAACAGTTTTAGAAGCTGGTCTGTACATTTTATATCAAGGTTTCTTTATGAAAATTTAGGAAATGCTGAAACTAGTCACACAGAGCTGGAAGGATACACAAATCCCTGGCAGTACTATGCATGCTGCATTGCAACCCATCCCACTTCTGCTACAGATTAGTTTCTATTTTAATTTTATTCCTTCTGCATAAATAATATTAATTACAGTAAATCAGCATAATTATCTCCTCCGCTAAGCATCCCTACCTCCTCTGTTGACAATGAATCTTTCCCTTGGACCTCTGAACCAGATGGCTAAGGCACTTAGATACCCATGTGCAGCACGGGCAGCGACTAGATACCTATTAAGTTTAATCATTAATTGAGTGTCCTCAATATTCCCCACGTAGATAAAATGTCTATTTTTCAAGCTGTCCAATCCCCCCGTGATGACTAAATCAGACATAAACAGCTCAGAACAGAAAAAGTCTGTGGCCTTTCTTCACTTGATAGACACTGAGTGTGTGTATGTTGATATGTGCACGTGTATACACAACACACGCACCGCAATCCGTCACTTGTGTCACAGGCGGTTAAAAAATAACAAGGGTTACTGAAAAGAAAATCAAGTTTCCTAAAAGCCAGCCCAAACTTCCCGCTTCCAAGAGGGATGATTCGTTCTGGGGATGACTCCTCAGCCCGCTCAGCCAGGTTTGCTTTTGTGCGCCGCTGGGGTGCTTTAGCTGGCGACAGAGGCACCTCCTCTTTGGATGGAAGCTCAGTATGGATCTGGTGGAGCTCCCCTGTGCAACGTCAGGTGGTGGATGATTGTAAAGCACAAACATTTCAGATTTTAAAACAATAAATACAAATAAACAGACTGGATTCGTCCCGGTACAAGGACGGCGACCCTCTGCTTTGCCTAAGTCGTAAAAATCCAACCGGCTCCAAAGGCTGGGTGGGAACATCAAAGCACTTCAGTGCTGGTACCTCTGCAGAAATCCCTTTGGCCCACACGGCAGCACCAGCAAGCAGAAAGTGCTGCCACTCTGGAGCAAGTGAGAGGGGATCCTGCCATGGTGAGAGAGCATGTGAAATAGATTAGATGGAAAATTCGCTCAACTGCTCTCTCCCCTGAAGGGATTAGGATGTTACATGGGGTCATGGGCCTTAGCCTGTTCCCAACAAAACAGATAGAAAGATTGTGCCAATTTCACAGCAGGAGAAAGGGACAACAGGACACTAACCAAAGAGGCACTGGGCCCAGGCCACATAACCAAGGAACTGGTGGGTTTTTCAAATAAAGAGATTTGGGAGGGGGGGTGTGTGTGTCTTTATTTCCAAATAAAAATCTATGTTTGCTTCTCTGCCTGTCCGGACTCATGCTGACCTTGCTCTTTCCCCATGTTTTATGTGATACGGACACATCTTACAAAAGTAGAAAAGAACTGTTACTCTGGGGAGATTTCTTTAGGATTGCCAGTCACACCAAGAGAAGCACTGGTGCACGGGTAGCACTCTGTAGCTATTGGAAAGCCATGTCATAATTCAAACAATTTATGCATCTCTTCTTTCTGTGAGAGGTGGAAGACAGCAGAGCTTACACGCACCCACCGCCACAAGCTTTCACTGGCTGCCGTCAGTCATACCCTGAAGCGTCACAATTTGTAACAGGAAACACAGGACACAGATCCAGCACCATGACAAGGCAAAGAATTAACATGTCAATCACCCAAAGCAGAGGAATAAAAACCTTCATTAGTGTTTGCCACAGACTAGAAGTTCACGTGGTTGGTTTCACTTCCCGAAGCTAGAAGACCTGCTCCCCTGGCTGTGTCACACAGCGTCTGCTCCTCTGTGCAGAGCTGTCTCAGTTTGCCCAGGATTTCCTGTTCTCTGCATTTTTCTGGTTCTTCTCCAGCCTCAGCGTGGGTCCTGCTTCTGATTTGGCCAGGGCTGTGAGTGAAGCCAGGTTGGAGGCTGAACCAGAGAAGTTGCCGCTCTTTCTGTTCTCAGCGGCGACTCCTTGCAACCTCAGTCCAGTGCTCCGCCGTCTTGCTGATCCTGTGGCCTTTTTAACTCTGCCTGGTTTCACAAGCAATCCATAGCCTGGGTTGCATCTGAAATACTGCTTCCCTCCAATTGAGCCATCATTCTTCCCTGTGACAAGAAAAGAAAGAAAGATGATAGATGAAATGGCTCTTATTCTGTGCTCTCCATATGCTGGGCTGCATCACCTTGACCTTGGTCAAGGGAGGGGATTCTCCTCTACTCTGCTCTGGTGAGACCCCCCTCTGCAGTCCTGCATCCAGCTCTGGGGCCCCCAGCATAAGAAGGAGTTGGAGCTGTTGCTGGGGGTCTAGAGGAGGCCACAAAGATGCTTGGAGGCAAAGCCATTGCACAGTTACTCTTATTTTTCCTCCCTGCTCACTATTCAGGGGAATGCTTTGATTTCACCAAAAGTGTTAAATGCTCAGTTCAGCAACAGAAGCATCCGCAAACTATCAGGAAGGAAGATTAAAAAAAGACATTTAAAAGAACTTTTGGGTTTCTGAGTTGATGAGTCTGAAGTTGAGAGGAGTTCCTGTTTCCATGTCATTAAACCTCCACAGAACAGAAAGAATAATTTCTTTACACTGATGCTGCCTTTAACTTCAGACATTCTCCCCTATCAGGGTTCTGGGTACTGGGGCAGAGACCACTCCCATCTGTAAAGAGAATGTGAAACAATACAACACCTCTTTAAATGACATAAAATCACCTGTTTTGTTTTACAGGTACCTCCTTCTCTCTACCACCAGCACTGCTTTGGGTCCCACATAGCCTCATGTGGCCAAGCACTTGGACTTCTACCACTGCCTGTAAGTGTGACTAAGATAGAAATTTGTGATCGTATTTTCCAACTGCAGTTCCAGATGTGCTCCAACAAATCAAGGACTTACTCATCAGCAAAACAGATATGGGAAAGAAAAAAACCCAGTAACATCAGCAACTGAGGTCTCAATAGACCAAAAAAAATCTTGCAGCTGTTTGACTCTCCCATGGACAGTGAAGCTGACACCAGGTATGTGCAAAGAGCTTAACAGAATTACCACTGTGGATCACAGTAGCCAGAGAGGAAGGGAAGGTGACTTTCCAAAATGGAAACGGATCTGTCAATATCTATGTTTCTTAAAATGAGGTATGAATTCAGGACTGAGCAGTGGTTTACAACTTTCAAAGGGATTAGAGCCACAGTTTGCTTTCCAGACTGGCAAACTCCAGAGTTTTCTGAAACCAGCTGAAAGCACACCTTCCATTTTAGCTTTTATGAGCACACCAGGCACAGAGAAGATAACTGCTCACTTAATGGGAGCTCTGGATCCTTGACACAGTATTTATCTTGGTGAGCAGCTTCCATCCCAGGAAGTGTGCAGCAGAGATGAGGGTAGGCAACTCCCTGGGACATGCTGATTCACCGGAACAGAGCCTGCACTGCAGACTTGGAATGCTACAGCTTGGTTAAAAGGATTTAAATAAAGAGCTTTATGTGCCCTTGGTAAACCAAACCCTTTCAACTATCAAAGGCAGTGGTATCTATGGCTTGCCTCTTGAATTTTCCGCTGGCATGCCCTGCTTTCCCCCAGTCCTGCCTGCTCTTGGAGAAAACGAGTCCTTTGAAAGTGGACATGAATTTGCAAAGAAAGGAAGATATGAAACCTGGGGCTGCAGCAGAGAACAAATGCCAGTTGTCATCTTTCTTTCATCTTGTGATAAAGTCACTGGTTTTCCCCATCATTGTGCAACAGCACATATGAACAGAGCCTCTCCAGGAACAGCACCCTCGTTTCCAGAAAGTATGGATTAGAGCCTAAATTCTGTGAAGTCTCCAGCTGTACAGGAGTTACACATGAGTGACAAATGAGAAGCTGAAAGAAACTTTAAATCATCTGTATGTCCTGGTGGTCGAAGTGGGATTATTTCCTACTAGTTTTTACACATATAGGTGTGTAAATATATATATACACAGACACACGCACACAAATAGTCTTTTGCCATTTAACACCTTATTTTTAAACAGCTTGTGAGAGACTATGTAACTTGTTAGAAGCCTTTGCAATTTATTAAGCCTGAATGTTCCTTTGGTTGGTTGAATTCCACAGCTCCTGTTGTGCTTTGGACACCCTTATCCGCAGAGCAGCCAGAAGAGAGCTCTTTGGACACAAGGGCTGTCCTCTGCAACTACGTACTTACTTAGGTGCACTGTAAAAGCAATCCCAATTCCTACCTTCACTGTAAGAAGCCAATGAAGTAACTGAAAAAGCACACAACCCTGTGAGAGGTCAGTGAGACTAGGTTTACAAAGGCAGACTGGAAAAAGATGACAGCAGGGAAAGACATTTCCCATCTCAAAATGCACCCAGTAATGGCTAATGTACTCCCCTCTCCCCCCCGTCAGAAAGTGACATTAAACTGAAACACTGCAAATCCTGAAATGCTGTCTGTATATTTTACCTGAAGGTAAATCCAGCTCGACACCAATCCATGTTCCCTCTTGAAAGTCTGTGGGCCCAATATACCTAACGGTGCCTGTCTTATTTGCGCCAACTGTGACATATTCCCCCTCTTTCAGCCACTCAGGAATTTCATTGGCATCTTCGGAGTCAGAAGCCACCTCCAGCTTTTCTTCTGCTGTCTCTGATCCGTTATGGTTCAGTCCACGGGTGGTAGATGTGCTCTTTTCTCCTTCTTGCTGCTCTTCTGTGTTTAGTGCATACACGGGATCTGTTCCCAGCATGCTCGTAAAGGACTTCAGTTCTGATGTCTTGACTTTCTGGATTTTGAAGGGGGAGGGTGCAACACCAGGCTGGGACAATTGTTCAGGATGAATCTGTGGTTTGGGAAACCCCAGTTCTGAAGACCCTGAAGCCACTTCCTTTTTCCTAACTTGTCCTGCTGACTCCATTGATTGTTTGGATAACAACTCCTTCTTTGGAGTGGAGGTAGAAAGAAAGGTTTTTGCATCAGTGGCTACAGAGGCATCATTCCCCTGCTTGCTTTGAGTCACAGGAGATATGCAAGATTTGGATTTCAAAGCATCATTTCCATTTACTTCAGTGCTGTCTTTAGGTCTTGCATGAGTGCTTTGAAGGCTGAAGGCAGGCAGAGTCTCTCTCTTAGAACTGAGACAGCTTTCTGATGAACTGTTTGAGTGCCCTGGCATGTCAGAAGAAGGGACCTGAGCCACAGCAGGAGCTGGGAAGTCACTGGCTGCAGGCATTTGACTTCCTGGTTGAGCCATAGCCTCACTTCCTGCTGCAAGGGCCTCAGAGAGGGTGGCTGTTGAGACACTATGAGAAAAGTACCCACTGGAGGCTTCACTCAGAGGACTTGGAGGTCCCTCCTGGGAGTCCTGTGCCTGGGTGTCTCCTGAGGGCTGCTGCAAAGGCACTTTGGGTGTCTTTTCTGGGCTCTTGTCCACCTCAGACGTCTGCACCACAGTTTCAAATGGCTGTTTCCCTATTTCCTCCTGGTTAATCTGAAACAGAGAAGGATAGGGACCTGTTATCCAAAATATCTGAACTAAAAGGAGAGATACAAGGCCTCTGGGAAGTTCTAAGACCTTTGGCTTATCTAAATCCCTGTGCAGCTGCAAAGTCCAAAAGATGCAAGCTGATCTGAAGTCAGCTTTGCAAATCTGGTAGGATTGTCAGCTCATTTCTTCCATTAATAAGAAAAGTGTCTGTCAACTAAAAGAAATACGTCCCCCAATATTTACTGAAAAATTGTTTATATTGCAGGAATGGTCATTTGCCGTTTGAATAGCAGGATTTATAGGAAATGTGAAACAGCCATGATCTATAAGTCTCTCAGTTATTTGGCTTAACTCTCAGGATTGATAAATCATGCCTCTCCAACTAAACTGTCATTTATGTCCCCATTTCCAAATGCCATTCCCACCTCAATGCCGCCAGCACCATACACTTGCAGAGTATGAAATTAACTGCACCTCACGAGATTAACAGCCCATTTTAGTGATGTATTTCTTGGCTGTAAAGTTTACTAAATCTGATAGATCAATATCTTTTGCCAGCACATGTACTCTAAAAGATTAGGATGTCTCTAAATCTCTTTGGGAGGGAGGGAGGAGGCTGCTAATGTGAAGGGGAAAAAAATAGTGGTTGGTGGATGGCAGATTTGCACAGATCTTAACTCTCAAGTGTACATTTTTGTTTACTGTTCAAAATCTTGTGGTTTATCCCATCTAGTGATTAAGTCTCCTGAACTACAGGATTTTCACCTTATTCTGAAGTGCCTTTTCCACTGGAAGTATAATTGGAATTTTGAGAAAGAGGGATTTGATTGAATTACAGGACTTTCAGAACCAAAGGCTAGCCTGCTATTGCTAAATGTAATACAGGAGAGTTTTTTAAATACTCCTATGGATTATAGACATCTTTTTAGCTTTTCTATGGAGAGGAGGGTGTGCATGTGGACTCTGGCGCTCTGCTCGGTCTTTGTTTTCCCTTGTAAGCGTTCAGATAACACACATTTTGCTAAGACAATAAAAGCACAAGTGGGAGAAAGATGATTTGCTATTCATGAGACTGAAGTTCTGCTGAACCGTGGGAGATCATAGTGTCTATTTTCTCTTTAGCTTAGCAAGAGCCTTTTTTTCACACCAATATCATGAATTGTCTTGAAATGTAAAATTGAGAATTAAGCTCAAAACCCAGAATAACAGACACGTTCTATAGAAAGCAACAGAGCCCAGCAATTTGCCTTTTAAAGCAGCAAACCAGCTAAATTTTAGCTAGTTAACTGTTAATGCAATCATACAATTTATCAGCCTTTCAAATACAAAGTGTAACTGGTGATAAGGGGAGATTTTACCAGGACCTAAGAAAACACAGTAACACACACTGCATTTAATTGTCTCAACAAAAGAAGTGCAACAGGTTTTAAATAGCTAACCCAGCAGTTGCTTCTGCCACCTCTGGTTTCCAGGTATGGGAATATGAAAGCTGTATTATCGTATCCTGCAATGTGCTTACCTGTTTTATCCTTGCAGCACTGGTGTCAATACTGGCAGACTGAACCATAATTCGTGGGACAGCCTGCAGGGATGAAAAGAAGAGCAGTGTTCACTGAAAGGATTAAGTATCGTCACACTGGCAGATATTAAAACTTGTATACGAAATCCTGGAATCACAAACAAACCTCTGTCACAAAAGGACGGAGTGTTGCTATTTTATTACATTCTGATAATGTGCTCTGAAAGGGTAAAAACTTAACCAAGGCCTCCTGGAATTTTAATATATAAGCAGCTACAAGTACAAGTTCATAGTGTATGAGGTTTTCTTTTATGCAGTCTGTCAAAGACAGACCACTCAGCTGACAGAGAGATCTGAGGTCACGCTGGTCTGGTGAATGAAATCCTCAGCTTCAGTCCATCTCCAAAGCTCTTTCTCCATCTCCAGTATCTTAACTCAATCTAGACTTTAGCATTGCTTGCTTTAACTCAAAAAGAAAGCCAAAACCAAAATCTGTGTATCTTCTAGTAAAAGAGGGCACCACTACTGCCTGCTAGAGTGAAGACTACACATGCCACTTGCTAATCATGATACACTGGTTCTGTGCCAGAAGAACCACTTCTGTGTTTCAAAAGTATCTTCTCTCTTACAGAATGGGGCTTGATACTGAAGGTATTGACAATAAATGTCTCTCGCTTGCTTTGTATTCAGGTTTTTATGTTTTAAGATTTCAAATAATCACTCTCCCAAGCCTGCAAAACTGTCCCAAGACAATGGCAAACTGTGATACTTGACTATAAATCTTAGGCTTGGGCTAACACGCAGTGTTGAGACAGGAGGGAAAGGGAGCACCAGTTCAGTGGAGAGACTTGGAAAAGAGAAGCAAGAACTAAAAGAGAGGGGAGATAAAGGCAGAAACATCTCTCTTCAGCTCTGTTAAATAATGTACTGCAAGTGCAGATTCATACTTTGAGGGAAAGAGCTCCTTAAGGGTGGCACATTAGATGATTTGGGAGCAGTCTGCCTTTTTTCTTTATTCTCCAAGGGACTTGAGAACTCCTGCAGAAGAACACAGGCAGTGCTCATCTCTGAGACAGCTATTTCCAGAATTCAACATTCTGTTTAAAGAACTGAAGCTTTCCAGCTGGAGTAAGGCAACTCCTCTTTTGCATCCCTTCTAAGTACAGTAAAGCAGGAATGTGACTAACCCTGTCCCCAAAACAAATAAACATGGAAGAAAAGAACAGCTATGATTTATACAGAGACTGCCAGGCATTAATTAAAAACATGGTTGTTCAAGGTAAAAAATAAAAAGACAAAAGACAGACAAAAACCCCAACAGGTTCACAGTGGATCAAAATAATTCTAAGATGTTAAAGCTCAGTTCAATAAAAGAAAGCAGGAGTGGCTGGGGTGGGGTTTGCTTATCATTAAACCTGCTGATTGAAAGTACACCACTGAAGTGGGGTTCAGAGCAAACTGGCTTTATTTTGGGTGAACAAGCCATTAGTGTTTCAAGATCCTTACTAGGACATGTGCTGGGGCTCCAGGAACAGATGGTGACCCGAATCAGAACAAATCAGTGAAGCCTAAACATAAATACAGCTTTAGGGCTCGTGATCCAGTGGTTTTCATACACTGCATAGAATCATCGAATAGTTAGTGTTGGAAAGGACCTTAAGATCATCTAGTTCCAGCCCCCCTGCCATAAGCAGGGACACCCCACACTAAACCATGTCACACAAGGCTTCATTCAACCTGGCCTTGAACACCACCAGGGATGGAGCACTCACAACCTCCCTGGTCAGCCCATTCCAGCATCTCACCACCCTCACAGGAAAGAATTTCTTCCTTATATCCAATCTAAACTTCCCCTGTTTAAGTTTGAACCCGTTACCCCTTGTCCTGTCACNCCTCACCACCCTAACAGGAAAGAATTTCTTCCTTATATCCAATCTAAACTTCCCCTGTTTAAGTTTGAACCCGTTACCCCTTGTCCTGTCACTACAGTCCCTAATGAAGAGTCCCTCCCCTGCATCCCTATAGGCCCCCTTCAGATACTGGAAGGCTGCTATGAGGTCTCCACGCAGCCTTCTCTTCTCCAGGCTCAACAGCTCCTACTTTCCCAGCCTGTCTTCCTATGGGAGATGCTCCAGTTCCCTGATCATCCTCATGGCCCTCCTCTGGACTTGTTCCAACAGTTCCATGTCCTTTTTATGTTGAGGATACCAGAACTGCACACAATACTGCAGGTGAGGTTTCACGAGAGCAGAGTAGAAAGGCAGGATCACCTCCTTCGACCTGCTGGTCATGCTCCGTCTGATGCAGCCCAGGATATGGTTGGCTTTCTGGCCTCTGAGCGCACACTGAAGCTGGCTCATGTTCATTTTCTCATCAACCACCACCCCCAAGTCCTTCTCTGCAGGACTGCTCTGAATCTCCTCTTTGCCCAACCTGTAGCTGTGCCTGGGATTGCTCTGACCCAGCTGTAGGACCTTGCACTTGGCATGGCTAAACTTCATGAGGTTGGCATCAGCCCACCTCACAAGCGTGTCAAGGTCCCTCTGGATGGCATTCCTTCCCTGCAGTGTATCCACCCAACCATACAGCTTGGTGTAATCAGCAAACTTGCTGAGGGCACCCTCAATCCCTCTGTCCATGTCACCAACAAAGATGCTGAACAAGAACTTGAGCTTCCTTTGGAATGAAGTGGCAATCTTCTAAGACAAAAGTATTAACTTGAAAACAACTGTAGTAGTGACTTGTGACTTGTTCCAGAGATAGCTGAGAGGACTGAGGTGAGTGAGTACTCTGATTCATCCTAAGCATTAACTCTGATACGCAAAGATAACTTGACTGTCACAACAGCCAAGTGTTTTACTTTGAAAAAGACTAGAGAGGAGAGGGATTAACCTTCTTGTGAGAAAGCACTGCAAAATTTACGGTTAACAGACACTTATCACAGTGTTAAAGGGAAGAGAGTACTTGGCGGAACACTTATTCTCTCCTCTTCAACCATCTTTGAACCATGGGTTGGTCCATCCTGGGAGTGCTATTAAATATCACCTTTTAAAAATAAAAGGTCACAAGACATTAGGGCTAATCCCTAGGCAGGCACTTACAAAGCACTTAAAACCTTTTGCAGAGGTGCAGCTGAACCTCATTGAGAAGCCAAAGCTCTTCAATTCAAATTATCCCAGTTAACGATCTCCATGGTCCATTTTGGCATCTCAGAAAGGCTGCACAAAGGAAACACTGTCCCTGTTGCTTCCACATGTCTATCTGTGATATGTTGGAGCAGGGGAAGCAGCCTTTTCAAGCAGAGCTTGTATCAGGGGCTAAAACCAGCTCTAGTGCTCACCGGCACCACAACACAACTTGAGCTTTTTGCCCCATTTTCTCCCAGTATACATTCCTTGGTTGGGAAGTACTTTGAGGTCTAGTATTATTATCCAGAGATAAGCACTTGGAAGTGAAATAAGAAAAAGTGTTTAAAGATATTTCTCAGTTCCTTTGATTTATTTTTCTCTCTTTATAACAAATAAACAGAGGAGAGAGCTTGTTTGGGGTTTTTATCTCTCAGAAACCTTCAGTCTTACAGCTTGTAAATCCACAAAACCTAAAACTCTGGTTGATATCAAATAGCAAATGAAAGAAAACCATTACACTTTAATCATGCCTCATCAAATTCTCCTCCTGAAAGGATGACAAATCTCAAAACTACAATAACTCTGCCAAGCAATGTTTAGAAAAACATGGAGAAAAAAGCAATTATGAGAAGTGGCACTTGCCCAACATTTGCGTTGACAAGAAACAGATGGGCAGAAACACCCTCACTGGGGTGCAAGGGTACTAAACTGAATGTGTTATGAAATGCAGTCAAGTAACTTGGGTGGGATACTAAAAATACTGTGTTTGAGTATCTATGAAGACATTACTGGATGAAAAGTATTTCTGAATCGAGAGCCAAATTCTATCATTAAACATTTGCAGATAGCGACTGCTAAACCAGACATATATATTTACCCACCGGCAAAACATGATCCTTTTACAGTGATAATTTTTGGCACAATGTCTTCTCATTCAAGCTGACAAAATATAGACTAAGAGAGAACATGAAAGGAATTCACTTTAAAGCACCTCCGAATCATTGTAGAACAAAAATTGTCTTCTTCCTGAGAGCTGCTACTCTGTGCAATGAGTTTACAAGGATATCTAAGAGCACCTATTTTCCGGTCAGGTGAAAGGTCAGTTTGCACATACCCTGAGGTGACCAAAAGCCACGTTGTTTCTAGTGATTAGTGGAATCTGGAGACCAACCTGGTACACTGGTAAGCATGAACAGGAAAAGCAAATGTGAGTCTCACCCCACTTAGAGAGGCACTAAAATTAATCCTAAATGAGCTCTTTTTCATACCACATATTGCATATATAATGACAACATCTTCAATGAGCTCAGAAAAACACATTTGGTATTTCTATGTCATTAAATATTTTGTAAAATGCCTCTGACAATAGTGACTGATGACTTCAATACAAAGCCTTTTGATTTCATGTCACTGGATGAAAATTCTTCAGTGTTAACACCCAATATACAGAAAGTTCAGTGGCAGATAACAGAACAGACTGGGCAAGCATGTACCAGAATTATCCTCCAAGCTCCAGGAATGGTCTAGCCAAGGTTATAGCTGATGCAATCCTAAAAAAGCATTATCAGAAAACTTCCAGTGCTCTTGTCTATCCTTTACCATCTGCAGATAGGAATCACTGAGCTCAAGGACTGTCACACTGACAGTATAATGTTCACATCATCATTTAAAAGCAGCTATTGGAAACAGCAGCAGGGCATAACAGTTGCTTCATTAAATGTAGATTTAAATCAGTTTAAATCAGCACCCAGGATAAAATAGTTCCACAAGACATAGAGCAATGCAGTAAGAACTCTGAATCCCCTAGGATAGAGTCAAAAAAAGATGAATCAATTTTAAAAAGCCATCCCCCGCCCAAACATTCCTCTCTGCCCTCAATTTTAAAATAATTAAACAATAATTAATCATTCAAATATAAAGTCTCCTGCATTCCAAAAGGAAATCTGAAACCCTGTACAAAGTTAGTTGTATGTTTGGTGTTTGTTTTCTTCTCTAAAGCAACTTTTCATTTAAATCATAACCCAAACAAAACCTCTTATATACCACCTTCCGTATGTGGAACGTTTCAGTCTGTAATAGCACTTCTGAATTCCACATTTCTAATATACTTTATGCAAAAGTAACCAGAATTTTCTGTGCAGCTAAATTATTTCATTCCTAGGTCTGAGCAGATTAAGAGGGTAATTTATAACCATTTTCAAGTTAGTTCCTACAGAAGTTTCAGTGGTTTGCTCCAAGAACTTTAAAAGTCATTTTTCCATACTCATTCTCATTAAAAGCTATTTGTATGAGGATGATAGTGAAAACGGAACTTGGAAAGAAATGAGAAAACTAACAACTCAGTCAGAAGAGCCAGACACATAGCAGCTCAGCTGGCCACAGAGGATCTGTTGAGCTATGCTGATTACAGCATCGAAACGATTCTTTATTTGAAACACTGAAAAAAGCCTTCAAGATTCTAAAGACGGTTCTCTGAGGCCACATTATTTACATTTGATTGAGGAATGTCAGTTCTAGCAATTATACTATGCACCAAGCACATCCACAAAGCTGTTATTTTTAATGCACTGGCAGAAAAAGGCGTTTGTCTATTTAGATAGTTTTTTATTAGCTGATTTCATTATTTTTTAAGATTAATTGCTACATCTGCATCAGAAGGTGAAGGAGAAAAAATTGACACCTGCCCTCCCTGTAGTCACATGTCTGCATTTTCAGACCACAAACAAAATGAATTACACCAGTACATGAAAGTTCAGAGAACATATTTAAGATAGCTGTGACTCAAGATCTCTCATTCAAGCCACGTGTTCAAATGTACATTTGAACACCAAACATGGTCCTCAAGTATGAAGGTGACCAAAATCTACTTATGAAATTGGTCAGAGGAATTTGCTTCAGCCAGAAACTGAAATTTAATATGTACATTTTTAATGTCAGCACCCAACAATGCCCTTAAATGTAATTACACGGGCAGTTCCTGGAGATCAGGAGGGTCATAAGGTAAAGAACAGTAATTCTGCTTGGTGCACACTATGAAAGCCTCAGGATGTTAATAAAAAAGACAAGCTTCAAGAGCCTGTATGCAATATAATTAAGCACAGATAGATGAAACTCTGATTCTCCATCCACCTGCATGTTTTACACAAGATTTTTAAACTTTTCCCCATCAGCAATAAGGGTTGGCAAGGCGCTAGATCTTGCACACTGCAGTAGTAAGCTTTTTAAAGAATGGACTAGGTAAATAAAAAGCAATTCCTGCAGTCCTGAAAGGTTTAAATAATTGGCTTTTTTATTTACAGACTACTGGCAATTAATTTAAAGGCATCAGATACTGGAGAAAATAGGCCTTTTCTAACTTAAAAGTATATAAACAGCTTCATCAGAAACCAATCTTTTAGGTACATAAACAGCTTCATCGGAAGCCGTTCTGCTAGTTACATAAAGAATCCTATTATGCCAAATTAATTCAATCTAACTAATTAGAGAGCAGGAAGTTCTTTCAATTATTTTATGTGCTGTCTGAGAAACACACTTGAATACGAGAGCAGATTTCATTAATTGCGGTTCATTATTCTCCAGATTAGTTACTAAACTTGCATCAGAAGGTCAAAGACAGCAATTTGTTAGCTGCCACCACCTTGACTGAAATGTCTTTGCATTTTTGAATCTCAGGCAACCATTGACTACAAACACAAACAGGACTGGGAAAGACATTTTAAGATAACTTCTGCATGTCCTGCCTTGCTCTGAGGTTGCCAGCCTAAGCAACAGCATCTGACTGAAATAGAAACTGCTTAAATCAAAAAGGTGTTTTCAGAACAACCGATCAGAACTCCAGCTTCTCTTTACTCCCACAGAGATTCGATAACACATCCACTCAGAAAGCTGCTTGGTCACAATAAACTTCAGTATAAGCTTGGAAAAAAGTACTACTCCCTTGGAAATGATGCTCAAAACTGCTAAAATCAACTTAGCTGTAAGATCCTGTTTACAAGGAGTAACAAAACAAATCTGATGCTTTCTGTAGAGATGTACAGCCATCTAACCCCGATAATTTAACTATAACACACTGAAAATTTAATAAGCCTGACTAACCATCTAGTTCAAGATGGTTCACCAGCGTTTTTCCAGAACAGGTTTAAATGACATTAGATCATAGAACCATAGGATGGTCTAGGTCAGAAGTGACCTTAAAGCTCACCTAGTTCTAACCCCTCTGCCATGGGCAGGGACACATTATTCTAGACTAGGTTGCTCAAAATTCTGTCTAGTCTGGCCCTAAACACTTGAATACATCTGGCTGAAAGACCTCACCTCTCTCAGCCAGATAATGTACCAGATACACAAAGATCACTCTGAAAAAGGAGCTTGACAAGAACTTTGGGAATTCTTTTTCACTGTAGTTGTTTGATGAACCAGGAGACAGTAACAAACTGATCCCCTCTGCTTTTTGGTATTTGTGTTGAAAAAACTGTTTTTAACGATCTACTTTCTTTTGGGTTTAATCAAGAAAAAAATAATACGGAATTTTCCATTTGCTTTGTAAAGCATTCCTCTAGTTATTTCTATACTTGAACTTAATTCTCCCAAGTATATAGCAACAGAAGTCCATCAGTTCCCAATTAGGGGTCAGTTTCCTTTGTAATTACAGCTGAAAAAATCCTTTTGGCTTCACTCTGCCTTTATATTTTCCATAGTTTTCCACTTACTCTCACCTTGCACATTCACTTATGTCCTCTGCTACTGTGTATCCAAGTTTTATTTTTCCACAGAACTATACATATATATACTATACTAATACATATATACTATACTAATACATATATATACTATATATAGAATCACAGAATCATCGAATAGTTAGTGTTGGAAAGGACCTTAAGATCATCTAGTTCCAACCCCCCTGCCATAAGCAGGGACACCTCACACTAAACCATGTCACACAAGGCTTCATCCAACCTGGCCTTGAACACCACCAGGGATGGAGCACTCACAACCTCCCTGGCCAACCCATTCCAGCATCTCACCACCCTACCAGGAAAGAATTTCTTCCTTATATCCAATCTAAAGTTTCCCTGTTTAAGTTTGAACCCGTTACCCCTTGTCCTGTCACTACAGTCCCTAATGAAGAGTCCCTCCCCTGCACTCCTATAGGCCCCCTTCAGATACTATACACATATAGTATATATATACATATATATGTGTATATGTACATATATACTATACACATATATGTATGTATATATATACATATATATGTGTATAGTATATATACACATATATATGTATATATGCGTAAATGGTCATATATACTATACTAATACATTGTTCTGTATTCTGAGATTCAGAAAATACAGAACTATTTTTTGTGTCCTCTCTGTTGTGTAGTTTACTACACTTGTGCAAGAATTACTAGCTTGCTGCCTGGCACTGGCAGGTTAGCAATAAGGGGTTATAGCTGATTGCCAGTGACCGCCATAGCAGCCCCATCACCCACCATGTGCAACAGCCATTCATCACCACCACCATTTAAGTTCTTCTGGCCACATTTGCATTGTCAGGCCATTAGAAAGAAACAGCAAGAAACATTACGAGACATGATATTTACGTTCTTAAAGCCTATCTTGCTACAACAGCACGTACTTATTTTTGTGCTGCTCAGAAGAAGCTGTAGCTGATTCTGTAGCAGTTCCTTCAGTTTTTCCTCTCTCTTCTGTAAGCTGCAATCGCTAGCAGGAATGAAGCAGCCCTGTTTCTTCACTGATAGGGCTACAAAGACTCTATAAACCTCTCAAACCAGTGAGATGTATTTGTAATACAACAGAACTTGTTCTATTAAAAAACCTGAAGTTATAAATAACCTTAAAATTTCATTTTATTATACAGATCCAGTGGTCATGGAAAAAATGTAATGTAACCAAGCAATAAATTATCACACATTCTTGTTTCTTTATTTTTTTAAAGCACAGTAGAAATAGCATTTTCCCTCTTTTTAAAAGGTGCTGTGATCATGATCTGATTACTTGAGCTCCTACAGTAATCTATAATATAAATTAAAATATCTTTAAATAGATGTTTGCTGTTTAAAATCTGACTTAAAGACAAATAATCTTGAACAGTAGGAAGGAGTGGTAACAGGTGGTTAGACTAGAGGCAGGAAATTAGGCCTCATTTCTAATCTCAGCTCTCGTTGATTCAGTGAGAGTTCAAGAAGTTGTGAAAGGCTCTCACTGCAATTCTAAAGAGCACCTATTTGCATCTTTCAATACCCAAATACCTTCAAACAAAGCCACTCTCAACTTTAATTATCTAAGTTTCATAGATGAGTAAGTTTATATGATTCTAGTCTCAACACCAAGGCTGTTGTAAGCAGAAGACAATATGAAAAGGTAAAGCAAATAAATTAGATTAAGATACAGGTGTAAAATTTGCTCCCTTTATTACTTTGTATAGAATAAAAGCACAGTCTAACTAAAAATATTTTACATCTGCCTAATTTTTGTGTCATGTGTGTCATAAGTTACTTCCAAAACATTAAAGTTTTAGTCTATTTCATCTGATTTCTTTAAAAGACAGTAGCTTTTTCTAGTCTGCTTGAACATGCAGACTAGAAAAAGTAGGACTACCAGCTTACCAGGTAGCAGACTACCAGCTACTCCTCAGAGTACAGAACCCACATTTAGAGCAAGAGGAGTTTTGCAGCACAGCATCCAAAACTAAAATCAAATGCTTCTCTGACATGTGGAATAGGTAAGAGAATGAATTAAAGCAACTGGACAAAGCACAGAGCAGAAGACTGTAAAAGGTGACATGAGCTGGGGTGAGGGATGGGAGGGAATGGCATATGAAATAACAAATTAAAAGCAGAATTACCTTTTCCACTTGTCCATACTCAAACAACACTAACTGCACTTCATGAATTTTACTCCATGAATTTAAATGATACTGATGCTGCAAGTAGTATTGCCATAAATCATGTTGGTAGCATACCTGGCACTTCTAGAAAGCCAAGTGGGCTGAGTGTATCAATAGATTTAAACAGCTCTACTATCTCTGGACAGTGAAGAACGGAAATGCCTCACAAGGCTTTACTATAACGAAAACCTTGGTTTGCACTGCAACAACATAGAGCCTATTTGATTTCATTTTTTACCTGCTGTGCAAGAGGAGAGGTCTGCCTGCCCTTTTTGTCATCTCTAACAGGAAAGAGAGACTTCAGCAGCTTTGGCATCTGAGGCACGAAGGACTTTACAGGATTCAGGTAGGAAGCAGCAAGGCTACCAATACCTGTTGGAAAAATTGAAAAATGAGAAGAGCTATGCTTTGGAGAAAGGAAAAGAAAAAACCCAAACAACAAAACGCAAACCAACGCCACCCCCCAAACAAATTACAGAACTGTTATCGTTTTAGTCTAAGATGACATCTGCCAGTGGTCAAAGCGTTAGCCAAGCAAAAGCATTGAGCGCTTGCTCCTCCCTTGAATGGGGTAGGCTGTAATCTGTGGCCCCAGCATACATCTTTTTTTTTCCATCACATGGCATGAAAAGCTTGTTTGCAAATGGAAACATAAAATGCTTTATAAATTGCAGAAGCAGGAAAAAAAAAACAACAAAACAAACCCAAAAAAGAAATAAAAAAAACGCACAACAAACAAAAACCACAAATCAANAAAAGCTTGTTTGCAAATGAAAACATAAAATGCTTTAAAAATTGCAGAAGAAGGAAAAAAAAACAACAAAACAAACCCAAAAAAGAAATAAAAAAAACGCACAACAAACAAAAACCACAAATCAAGAAACAAAATTGGAAAAGGATGTCCATACAAAACACATTTTTAACAACAATTACAAAACTTACTAGAAGTAAAAGATGAGAAGTTCCAAGTTAAGAAAAAGAAAAAATGTTAGGGGCATTCAAGTCTCCTTACTCACACTGCCATTTTCCTAAACTACTTCCCCTAGAGAAAACCTAGGAAGACATGCAAAACATCATGACTATCTATCTCTGTGCTCTCAGCTATATATTAGGTACAACAGCTGCAAAACAGCCATACTGTTCCAGTGCTGCTTACTTCCCAAAACATTTGTAGCCTTACTGTGTTTGCTGCTTTACTCATGTAACAGACAGCATGTTCTAAGAGCAGCTAGGTTTTGGCTTTAGAAAATGAACTACTGAGATAAAGACTGCATTTTCAGACAACTTTAAACATATGGCATTTAATTCTTAGCAGAACTAGTATCAGATTTAAAGGAAAGGCCAGTTAGAGTTGTATGGAGTCTGAGTAGCTTAGCCACAACTGTTACATGTTCACAGAAAGGGAACTGCACAGACATTGCTCAGGAAATTTCTCTGCCCCTCTGAAAGCAGCTCAGCTTTATCTGAAATTCAGGAGCTGTGCTAACTTAATTTTATTTTTAGGAAAGTTGTCCTAGCTTTAGGAAAGCCCTTACCTGGATCAGGAGAGTGATTTTGCTGCCTAGAGTCTGGCAGAGAGGTACGAGATGGACTAATGCCTCTACTGGAATTTGTGGCACCTTGGGATACATCCTGCTGACTCTCCCATCGGCCCTAGAGGAAAAAAAAGTTGTCTCTTTCAAAGTTAGCACACCAGGAAGGGTACAGCAATACTTCCATGCCTGCCTGCACAGCCCCTTTGCAAAGTTCAGAATGCACAGAAATAAGGAAAGACCCTTCCCCAGATGCACTTTTAGTTGAAACACCGAGCCCTGCAACGACATGCACCCTCAGCATCAAGGCACAGTAAAAGTCTACTTCTAGAACCTCAAAGCTATAACAGTTTGTTCAATTGTGCAGCTGTGCTTTGGAAGTTGATTACATTACAACCAGGTGAAAACAGATAGTACTACCTACCCCAAACCCCTAAATATTTTGTTTATCTTCTCCAGCAGCAGTCATGATACCTAAATACCTAAAGGGAACTTAGAGGAAAGCTGCTTCCAAGGAAGACAGTTTTCAAGGGCAAGTAGTGACAGGACAAGGGGGAATGGCTTTAAGCAGCAAGAAGGTAGATTTATTTTAGATATTAGGAAAAAAATCTTCACTATGACAGGTGTGAGACATTGGAACATGTTTCCCAGAGAAGCTGTGGCAGTGTTCAAGGTTAGGTTGGAAGGGACTTTGAGCAACTTGGTCTAGTGGAAAGCATTCCTGCCATTGGCAGGGGGGTTGGAATTAAGATGAGCTTTAAGGCGCCTTCCAATCTGTGATTTACGGCCCCATTCTGTGATTCTTTGAGTGAAGGATACAGGGTGTCAGAAAGAATGGGTGAGGACAGACAGAGCTCTGAACAAGAAAAAAAATAGAATCTTAGACCTAGAGGCTGAACAGTAGTGCCTAGTGTAAGAGAATGTATGAGCTGGTCAGATCAAGAGGAAGCAACAGCCTGGAAGAGAGAGATGGAATACGTAGCAACAAGCTGTGGGTACTAGGAGCCAAGAAAAAGATTAAGTAAAGACAGGTTAGAGTTTTGACATAGTTAGTGAAGATGAAACATGATTTTCAAACCTTCAAAAGCCTGAGTGTAGATGAAGTAGGAAGAAAAAACGACTAAGAAAGCAGTAGGCCATCTGCTTTCCCAAAGTCCCAGGGTTCTCCAGTTGGGTTTCACATGGATCCCAAGAGATTCTGCACATGGTGTGTGACAGAAACTCCTCAGTGGCAAAGTCTCTTGGCTAACAGAAAGAACCTCCAAGCCAGTATTTCATGTCAATGCAGAAGCATCAAGAATCTATGTGAACAAATCATCCTTTCCTAACTCTTTCANCAAAGTCCCAGGGTTCTCCAGTTGGGTTTCACATGGATCCCAAGAGATTCTGCACATGGTGTGTGACAGAAACTCCTCAGTGGCAAAGTCTCTTGGCTAACAGAAAGAACCTCCAAGCCAGTATTTCACGTCAATGCAGAAGCATCAAGAATCTATGTGAACAAATCATCCTTTCTTGCTATGTATAATTGCTTACAGGTTTGTCTGCAAAGATTACAATGAGTGACTGGCTTGAGGGCGTCTCTGCTGGAAATTTCATGTGGGTACCAGCCAGTATATCGCTTCATTGAACTGAGCATCACATTAGGTGTGCAGAACTGAAAGGCAGGCACTGAAATCCATGTGGTGTCCTGCAAACTTCCAATATATGCACACTTACAATGCCTGACAAAGTGGTTCCTTTGCACTGCTACAGAATAGGCACTAATCAAGCTACATGGTGCTGATTTATTTACTTTATAGCAGACGTTAAGGAAATTCCATATACCTTTAAGAGTCTATGGGTCACAAGAATCTGGACTCAAATGCTACAAGAAGTCTCAATGTCTTGTGGAAGTGTCGTCCTGTTCAGGCAGTAGAATGCCCTCAGGACTACAAGCTTACAGAGTTTAACTTTCCAGAAATAGATGTTGCAAAGACAGGATGGTGCAGCCAAACCAATACAAACTGAAGCCTGATCCCACTTCTGGTAAGGAGTTATGCTATCAGTGATACAATATCTGTGCTTGTCTGAATTATATTGTATCTGAATCTTGCTTGTTCTTTTAAAAGGTGTAACAGATACTTTCAACAACAAGAAGGACACTGAACATACTAGAAAGGAGTCACATGGGATGGACTACTGTATTCCAGACCGTAAGTTTAATGTAATTTTCCCGGAGGAAGAGGAGGGAAATGGACCTTTTCAAGAAGCTTCATGCTGTTAGATGCAAGGAAATAATCTGACCTTGAACAGAAAAATGACAGGCAGCTAAACTAATCTTAAGTGTAACTTGAAGTCATGAATGCTTCACAAAGAATAAATAAGCCAAGATAGGAGGAATAGATTTCTGCAATGGGTTGAAGGTCACACTGAGCAGCCAAGAGCAAAAATCGTTTCCATTTGGATCTATAAGTTAGTCCCGCAGAAGCTCTCATGCTTTGAATAGCAAGTAACTTGCACTTTTGTAGAGTAGCACCTGTCTTCAGACTCTACTAGCTAACATCTGTATTATTAAGATGTAGAGCCAACAAGTGCTGTTTCTGTGAAGTAACACTTGGGATACCTAAGGACTAACGGATGTCTGAGCTTCCTTGAGGAAGCCATCCTGAATGTCAAAACTGATATAACCCAGGCTGGGACCAGTAGAGATACCAGGGATTTGTTTAGTCTTGTATTTTTAAGGACTTTGGTGTTTAAACCCTTCTTGAAGGTTTCCTGCTCTATCAGCATGGATGACAGTGTTCTACTCCTACGTTAAGCCCCATCTTGAACATTATCCTTGACCTGCAAATCATATATGTCTTACATACAACAAAAAGTCATGCCTATGTCTGGAAAATTATTTCCACAAAATGCTTTTATGAAATAGTTTTTCCTATTCCACTTCCCAGAAACTCTTACTTGGCCTTTTGCCATCTTGTGTTTCATCTGGTTCAGGTCTCTTTCAGGTGGCCTTACCACATGCAGTCTTTCCCCACTTATATCCATTCCAAACACTGCCTCAGAGTCTGCTTTCTTATCCTGCTATCTGCATGGTTTCACACACTGCAGCAGACACTGAAAGCCAGCATGGAAACAACCAACATCTTCAGACTATGCTCAAACTGTCTTCCCCTTCAGGATGCAAAATGTTTCCTGAAGTCTCATTCTCTGGATCCCACTGACAGATTAGTTTGCAGGAGAACAGTCAAAACATGAGAAGAGTTCATACTCTATCCAGTTAGGAAAACATGTCCGTGTAATTCAGTAGTTTTGGAGGCATCAGTTCACTGGTGCTTCAGGAGTTAAAAATAAAAAAAAAATTAAAAATTAAAACTATTTGGTGGGAAGTCATCACAAGACTCAAAAACTTGAAATACTGTTTGGTTTTGTTGCCGTCTGGTCGGGTTTGCCATCAGCCTGGGAGATGGTGGCATTAGGTTAAGAACAAAAACTATGGGAGAGTGCAAAGCATCTGAAGAGTTCTCTTTTGGAGGACATAACAGAGCTTGATTAGTGTTACTTTTGGATCTTAGGGTAATGATCCTCATAGTAAAGACAAATGAGTAAAGGTGATACACCTTTGTAATTCTCATCTTATAGGCCAAGTCTAAGTACTTCTGGAGACCACAGAGACATAAGAAACAAACAATTATTAGAAAATTTTCTAGCTTACTAGAACAGTGACTCAATGCAGGTAAGGAGAAACTAAATCATTTTCTTTATCAATTTTTTTTAGTTTTATGTGCCCTTTTTTGACTGCTACAACAAAAATAATCTCAGGCAAGTACCTTGACTTTCTAGACCTGTTTGAAGAACGCTGAAAAAATCTGGAGTAGGTAAGAAATGGAGCAAAGTACTTTCAGAATATTCATCTTGTACAGAAAGAATGGCAATGTTTAGTGACATTTTCCTAAAAAA
>NDXB01005703.1:50416-105938 GCA_002631895.1 Agapornis roseicollis | reverse complement strand
AAAAAAAAAAAAAAAAAAAAAAATAAAAAAAAAAAAAAAAAAAAAAAAAAAAAAAAAAAAAAAAAATAGAATGTTGCTTGAGAATCATTTCAACACTGCATGCTAAATACAGCAGAACATAAAAGGCAGAGTCAGGCATCAACCAGCCTTTTTGGCTCTTTATGTGTTAATGTTTTCACAAGTGCTCTGATAGAGCATCTGTTTGGAAGGAAAGGATTAGATCCTATCTATGGACATGCTCAGGAATCAAGAGTTGCATAAAGACATTACTTCGAAAAAGCCACTTTGTTATTTTTACATATTCTCATGCTCCCTACATCAAGCATTTCACCTGCTCATCTTTACTCCCACTTTTTCTCTCTTTCTGTTTCCTCAAGGACCTCAGTAAATAGAGGCTTACTCAACAAAATACATAGCGACACTGATAAGACATAGGTTGCTGCTAAGTCACAGCATGTAAAGGAATATTCTTAATCTTTTATAAGAACCAGAGTTTATGCTTGCAGCAGCAAGAGCTAGCATGCTCAAAATAAGGGAAAAACAGAAATTTAGAGGCTCTTAGCCAATTTCAGCTGTGCTGACTTCTTATTCACCTCTGGAATATTTGAGACTATCTCAAAAGTGACACCACAGCCAGGAATGGAACTTCGGTGAGACATTCTTCGAAGGAAACTCTGTGCAAAACCCTATGGAGAGGCAAAAAAAAAAACCAAAAAAGAAAGTATTTCTTTAAGGAGAACATGGTTTAACATATTTAAAATGAAATAAATATACTTTATAATGAAAGAAGTCCAAACTCAATAAATACGTAAGAGTCAAAGATTTTAACTTAGAGACAAATCATTTGCTTGTCTGTATTTCAGATACAGACAAAGGATTAACTTCCTTCATTGCAAGGTGACCGTTCAACCAGCATACAAAGCATTTGCTAGTTCTAGAAGTGATGTGGTGTTTGTTTTTTTTTTTTTTATAGAGCCCTAGGTGACTTGTCTTGAATATTGACAAGTACAGACTTTAAATTCTTGACCAAAGAGATCGTTATGAAGAATGATTTAAGGCAGCATGGTCATTGTTTATGCTGACTTGGCGCCTTGCAGGGTTAAGAACTGGACTGTTGAATTAATGCAGAGATGAGTCATTCAGAGATGCTGCTGAGACGAACACCCAGGAAAGGTTATTGATGAGGATTTTTAGAAACCTAGCAAGAATAAAAGTAAAACACGTCACTGACTAAATCCATAGCAAACAGAACTGATGAAGACTTAACACAATCGTAATTATTGGCATGCTCAAATTTTCTATTGAATATACTCTTCCATTCTATATGACAAAAAAATTCTCTGGTCTCTTTCTGAGAAAAAGCTTTTGTCTGCCTGAAGCACCAAGTTCTTCTATTCCTAGCACTAAAGGCAATTTAGAGTTGCTAACAGGGTTTTAGGGTGTGACTACACCTCTTCTGCTCTTGCTTCAGATTTTAACTACAGATGTGCAAACAGAATAATAATTTAGGCTTTCTGCTTTGTAATTGTTACTGCTAGGGGAAGTTGGATTCTGAGACAACACTGAACAAACTCTTCTTCACCATCCTTCTCAGGAACGAAATATTTTTCAGGACATGATGCTGCAAATAGAATGACAAATTTCTGCTTTCTATTTATCAAGCATCATGCCCTTACCTACACATTATTCTAAGAGCACAAGTCAATTGGAAAACATAAGGAGACAGAGTGATTAACTTTGGCAAATTACACAAAGGGATCTCTGCTCCAGAAACTGTTAGTTTATCTCTAAATATCTGGATAGATAGAAATGGTCAGCAGTAATGTGTAAACATACTATAGGAGCAGGGAAACACATAGATTTCTTGTGATGCACAGTTTCTGCAAAACATGAACTGCAAGCTCATGAGAAGTTAACTCTTTCTAGTGATTTGGAATAAAGCACTTAGTAGTTAATAAAAATAACAGTGAGTCTCTCATACCTGGGTGCCACTGAGCCTTTAAGAAAGAGCTGCATTATCATCCACAATATAAAAGATACTATGAAAATTACTTGGCAGCTGAAAGTCTTGACACATGAGATTGATAACGTGCTTCCATGTGGGCAGAGATGAAAGTAGATACAGGAAAATAAGAGTCATAGCAGCAGCATATTGCACAAATCACAGCTTTCCCCTCTTCTAGCAGTGATAACCATGGGGCAGAATGAAAAGTATGAAGGATTATAGAAGACATACCTGTCTGCCATATACATTGACACAAATGCGTTTGCGTAACACTAATTGCATTTCTGCAGGATGGCTGAGCTGGACAGTGGCTCTCACAATAAGATAAACTCTTTCATCTGCTGCTGTTCCTTTACTAAGCTGGATACAGTCGTGGACTGTGGAATCCCATGAGGCTTCTGCTTTCACCTGCAAAGGAAAAAAATGTATCCTCTAATAAGCATAATTAGGTGTATAATTAACTGTAATTAATTAAGCATAATTAACAAAAATACATAATACATAAATTCTGAAAGTCAGCTTCTCCGTTTCACTCCCTATGAAGAAAAATTCCCCCCACTTCAGAAGAGGCCATTTAAAAATCAAGATTAGTTTGCCAAATGAAGATGCTGGGATTAAAAATGCCAACTTGCTCAAACTCTGGAACATTTCCTCTTGAAAAAAGATTTTTGAATACCCAGGATCATTGCAAATAAACTATAAAATATGCAGAACTGCAGGACCATTTGGC
Source organism: Agapornis roseicollis (assembly GCA_002631895.1). Taxonomy (NCBI): domain Eukaryota; kingdom Metazoa; phylum Chordata; class Aves; order Psittaciformes; family Psittacidae; genus Agapornis; species Agapornis roseicollis. The sequence continues at coordinate 103,203 of NDXB01005703.1, read as the reverse complement.
CTAATTTATTAACATAAACCAGAGAGCAACAGAGATTGCAGTGAAAAATCTTCCATCACACCACATAAACTCTGGTCTGCATTTGAGAAATGACATTGCAGAAACATTTCTAGCAATACAGCAAAACTTGGAATTTCTCTTCTTGAATGTTAAGTATTACTGAATATTTAAATCGTTTATATTCAAGCCATAAGAGAAATGGCCTGGTAGCCAGTTTTCCAGGCATTGAAAACAAATCAAAACAAAAAAACCCAAACCTATCAAAACCATCAGAAATAAAGCTCCTCTAAAATATAAAAAAACCCAATAAATCTCAGAGTAAGAAGCAAAATTGTAAGGAAAAAAACCCCAAACATCAGAGATTCTAAACCTAAGAGCGAAAATCACGAACCAGCAATTGGAAAGTTGTAAAACTCTGAGCTATGTGGCAAAATGGAGTATAACGAATGGAGAATGAACAGGTAAATGTTAACTGTAACGACAGTTAAGGTTGTTTAGTTTTTCAGCTGGGGGATTCCATTTTCTAATTTGCTAAGGGAGTTTGTTTTGATTTTTAAACACAAACTCAGAATCTGAAGCTTTTGTAATGCTTGGATTTGGATGAAGGAAGATCCTTGAGTTTTATTATTTTTCAAATCATAGTGAATACTTCTGGAAAATATGAAGTCAGTTATATTAGAAACAAGTATTCTGTACTTTGTATGCAGTCTTTGATGCACTATTTACACATTTGAATATAGAAAGAGAACAATTAGCAGACTTTTAAATTAAATATACTGGCCTGCATCTCTGCTTACCTCACTATCATGATGCTTCACAATCTGCAGTTCAAAGAATTCCTCCTCCTCTTCTGCAACAAGTGTAGCATCCCACCCACCTGCTTCTGGGTCATCAAGGTTGTCTTGGGAACTGAAGTCATCAGCTAGAAACAGAAGTGAATGCAGAAGGTGAGGAGACACAAAGTAATTGTCCTTTTTAAAAATATCCAGCAAGTCACAAATTCACATTTCATCAGTAACTCCCCAGCTTGGCTACTTATACTCTATCTACAAAAGCAAATCTCTTGCATTGTTCCACTTCAAAAAGAATCTCATTTGAATAGAGAAAGTGTGCACACAGATTTGGGAACACAGACTCAAGCGTGCTTTATAGAGTCCTCTTTGTGTGAGACTCTTCTTCAGCTGTAAACATCCCCTCCTTACCCACAGGTGTGTTTTCAGCGCTGCAGCTCAATCATACCAAATACATTGCTCATCTGGCATCACTTAGGTGGTGTGGGTTTTTCTTTTTAAATAAAGATAAGCTAATGGTTACACAAGTAAAATTACAGATCATGATTAAACAAACTCTTCATCTGGTTTCTGAGAAGCAGCTCAACCTCTTCTGGCTCAAGTCCCTCACCATGAATGATTAACTAGCTCCTCTCTGAAGCCATTTCATATACCTTTGTTAGATGAGCAAACCATAAATGTAAACAGCATTGCAGCAAAGACCTCCTCACAACAGGCAGAATGCCACCTCCTCACTCTCACCTGATGCTTCTAACACCTTAACCCTCTTTAAAATATCTTAACAAGAACTTGTTCAGCTGATGAGCCATTGCTGGCTCCCTGGATTACGTTGGGGGTTGCTGCTTTCTTGACTACAATTTCCCATCTTTGATAGCAGTATCTGATAAATACATTGTTTGAACTGGATCTTGTATTTGGATGTATTGGGCCACACATTGTTTAAAAGAAACACACACAATCACTCTCTGTAAACTAATTTGAGCTAACCATGCCACGTTCTTTTGATACTTAGATCTTATTATCAGTGACTTCACATTTTCTTCTAAGTCATCAATAAAGAAATCAGTGCTATATCCTTCTGAGAACTCAGAAAAAACATTCCCAACAATAATTTTTAGTTTACACTGCTACATAAGATGTGAGATGTACTCATTTTACTATTTCTATTTCAGTTGTAAACAATATGAAAAACATTGTAATTACAAAAATCTATGGTCTTCCCATATATAAGGCTGTCTATTTTGAACCTTAAACAACGTTTCAGAGAAAAACATGCACTCCCAAATTAATTCACCTGCCATTCCAGGCATGTCTTCATTTTATTAGCATGCTTAAATTCTATAATGCCACTGGCTGTATAAAGTTTGTTTCAAAGCACTCTGTCATTTTAAGAACCACTTACCATTCAAATCAAGGAAAATAACAGGAATGTGAGTTTCCATACCAGGCACGGGAGTCCTAAGATGGAAGACAGGGACAATGGTAGCATTTAAATTAACACAGATTTACTTAGCACACGCACCTTATGATACAAGCCCCAAGTACATTACATTCAGAACAACTGCCATTTTAAGCCAGACTATTGATAACATTGGCAAACGTTTTTATTTTAATTTACTGGTGCAAATTCCAAGAGACTCAACCTAATTGGTATTTCTTTTATCCTAGTCGTCTTAGAATTATTATATTCTTTGACCTCTGCTTTCAGAGATGTTTTCTCCCTCTAAAATGCTAATGGAAAAATTAAGTTTATTTACTCTGACACATACATTTATTAAATGCAACCCCCTCTGCATTAGTAATGGCAGTGAAGACAGCAGAGTGAGAATCAGAGCATCCAGTGTCAAAGTTTTTAAACTAACATCGATGCTGCAACACTACACAGTTATTACTCTTTCTTAAAAACCACACATATTTAAGAGTCAAAGCTGCTATTTAAGGTATCTTTCATGGAAGAAGGGGTAACATAGGTGGTGTTCTGTTTGTGTTTAAAACAAAATAGTCCTTGGCTAAGCACTTTAAGCTACACAACATTAATAAGGAAATAAAAATGTAACATGAAGCACAGAAGACTTTCAGGTTCCTTGTTGCAATCTTAGCTTGAAAAATGGCTGTAGCTATCTCAAGACAAACTTGGACTTGATGAACTTTATGGTGAAGAAGAGCACGAGTCTTCTGTAATATATATGGTGCTAAAATAACACTAAACGTTTCCTTTGGTCTGAAAGTGTTCAAAACTGGTTCTTCCTCAACGAAGTTCCCTGCAGCTCCACTATTTTTCAACCTAGTCCAACACTTTGATGTGAAGGATGATGTGTTTCCAGAAAGCATTTGTCATTTTTCTGTTTCAGAATTGTTAGCTTCAACAAGCTTTAGCTTAAAACTCCATGACACTCAATTCCATCAATAAATACTGTTAGATGGTTGCTCAGAAAAATTTTTCACAAAGTTGAAAGCAACTGAAGACAAAAGATTTGAAGTGAAACAACTTTGCCTCCTTATCTACAGTTGTTACTCACAGCTGCTACAGTACAGCAGTCTCAAGTATAGTGTAGCTTACTATTTTTAATGTTTAGAAAATTACATGGAAGACTTGCTGACTAAACAGACTGTGCTCAAACCAGGAGTGCAACAAAATGCTCCTGTAGATGTAGTTTTATTATGACAGAGCAGCCTTTTAAGCGAATGAACTAGGTAATTAACATATTAGCTAATTTTTTTAAATGGTAAGTGCAATGGTAATAAATATTGATCCTGTTTTTTCAGAAGGTCAGAATTACACTCTGATCAATAACACTATCGTTTACTAAATACCATTTCTGAATTTCAGATAGACAGCCTAATAAAATAATTTAAGCAAGAGGCCTAATTTTAACAACTTTGCTCATATGGTGCACAGAGGCCAGATTAAGGAAAGAAAAAATGGCAATAATGCAAGCCAGGAGAAGGGCATGCATCATTTTTACATTTCTTTTTGCATATGGCAGTGTGTGTTCATACCACTCTGCTGGAGCTCCAGGAATCCCACTGCCAGCAGAAGGAACCATTACAGCATTTCTTTCTTCAGTGAGTGTTAGTCTCATCTCTAAAAGCTGTGCCTCCCGATCCGCATCATCTTCTGTTTTATCTGAAGAAGCAGGATGTTAGGCAGGACAATAGAGAGCATTTCTTATTCGGTTCCTTATCATGTCTCAGTGATCTTATACCAGCTATAATAGAACAAAACCTCACTCTGCTAAGATATTCAGCACACAAAGAAGAAACACACAGTATACAAGAACAATTTTATATAGGCTTCTCTAACTTTAGTTTCACTGAAAGCAAATTACTGGTAAGTTCAGAGATTCAACTCTCCATTAACCTCTTTTATAAATTCTAGAATACATTAAGATAAAAAATTATGGGAGCATGCCTCAACATATCACTATTGTTATGTTTGTATTTTGTATTTGACTTACCAGGCTTCCCAACGAGTTTTTGCAGTTGCTGATCAAGATACTCTTGCCGCTTTGTTAAAGCACACAGCCATTTCCGACGGAGCCTCTCCAAATCCCTATCCTGTAAAGAGGAAAGTAGTCATGATAAATATTGACCCAAGAAAGCCAAGGTTTCCTATTTGTGGCTTACACATTTCCTCAACACTTCTGCTCATCCTGTACCCAAGAAGAAAACAAGACACAGAGCAGACCTTCAACAAATCACTTAGCTCTTCTCTATTTTCTTTTGCACAGAACAATTTAAACAGAAACACAGAACAACTGAGGTTGGAAGGGACCTCTCTGGAGATTGTCTAGTCCAGCCCGGCTCTGTGTCCAAAGTAGGGTCAACCACAGCAGCTTGCTCAGGGCTACGTCCACTTGAGATCTGAATATCAACACAGATGGACTCTCCACAACCTCTCCAAGCAACTTCTTATGTGAAGTGCAAACTCACTGCCTCTTTTCAATTAACTGGATACCCCTGAGAAGAGCTTTGCTCTGTCCTCTTTACCCCTTCTCATTTACATACATTGACAAGATCCCATCTGAATCTTTTTTTCTTCTCAATGCTAAACAACCCTAGTTCTCTTAGCCATTCTTCACAGGTCCAAATCCCTAACTTTTCATATCTTATTTGAATTAGTTTTGTTTGCCAGCTTGAGGCATTCCCCTTAGCTGTTATTCTGTACTTCCCACCTGAACAAACTGCATCTTATACATCTTTGCCCACAAACTAGTCTAAAACTCACTAACTACTACCTTGTGGCAAAGCTGGAAACGCCAGTCCTTATCCATCACTCACTGTTTAGCAGCCTCATTTTAGGAATCCATCCCTGCCCTGCATCATGTGACTGTCCCTAGTTCTGGCATTTGCAACTAGGCCTTTTAAAAATATTTCTTCTGAAATGCCCATGTCCTTCGAAAAAAACCCCACCTCGGTATCCTTAAGAACACTCAGTTCATTTGTCTCTTGTGTAGAAATGCTCACAAATGATGAATGATACTCTACATGCAGTATGTTGGGTGCCACAAAGATGAGCTATCAGCTCTAGGATGCCTTCAGGCAAACCTCTTTTACAGCAGTTCAGATGCATTCCACATCAAAGTACAACACATACTTTGTCATGAAAAATGGGTGGATGAAAGACTATAAACTACAGTTGTATTATTCAGCTGCAAACCCCCTAAAGTATGCCAGAATCTATCAGAAAGTGTTAAATGTCTGGTTGCTCTCATTATACAAAACTGAGATCTATAACAACAATGATGTGCTTTTGTAAAGTTATTCACAAGAAGATGAGAAAAGTATCACAGATATTTTATCTCATCAGCTCCTGTTTAAGACTGATGTTACTGTGACATTATATAGAAAAAAATAGTGTGATGTTTCCCTGCTGTCTTTGGGCTCCAGGACCAGAATCGCCTTTCTTTGCCTAAGGGTTGGTGACTATGCAGTGTAGTCCAGCTCTCATACACATAGCACATTCATAATATGAAACAGCATAAAGTATTTAACTGCAACACTCAACACTGCTATGCCTATTCTTGTTCTCAATCAGGACAATCCCATAGAATCATAGAATGGTTTGGGTTGGAAGGAATCTTAAAGCTCATCTAGCTCCAATCCCACTGCCATTGGCAGGGACACCTTCCACTTGACCAGGTTGCTCTAAACCCCATCCAACCTGGCCTTCAACACTGCCAGGGATGTGAGGCAGCCACAGCTTCTCTGGGCAACCTATGCCAGGGCCTCACCACTCTCACAGGGAAGAACTTCTTCCTAAGATCTCATCTGAATCTCCCCGCTGTCAGGTTAAAGCTATTCCCCCTTGTCCTGTTCCTACAGGCCCTTGTCAAAAACCCCTCTCCAGCCTTCTTGTCAGCCCCTTTGGGCACTGGAAGCTGGTCTAAGATTTCCTCAAAGCTTTCTTCTCCAGGCAAACAAACCTTGGACTAACTCAAACAGCTCCTTCTTATACTGGGGCTCCAGAGCTGGATGCAGGACTCCATAGAGTGTTCTTCACCAGAGCAGAGGGGAAGGATCTCTCCCTTGACCTGCTGGTCATGCTGCCGGTGATGCAGCCCAGGATATGGTTGGTTTCTGGGCTCAAGTGCACACTGCTGGGTCATGCTGAGTTTCTCACCGAGCAATGCCCCAGGTCTATCTATACAAGGCTGCTTTCAACACCATAGTTTGTCAAGAATGAAGACTCCTTCCCTCAGAACACCAAAAGTGAAAAGTAATTGGATTTTGTTTTGGAAATACACATTAAGGGTTCTTGCTCTTTCCCTTCCACCTCCCTAATTCACCACCCAGCTTTGTAGCATAACAATCTACACAATTCTCAAGCTTCTAGTCTCTTTAGATAGGCTCTCTGCATACCCAGCCAGGAAAGCAAAGATGAAATACTGGTCCTCCTCTGAAGTGCTTTAATCTGAAATGCATGCTCTTGTAAAAACAAAAAGGATTCTAAAGTTTTACCTGATAACTGTCCATTTCATCCTCTTCTTCCTAGGCCAAAACATACAAAACCATGCCATTAATTTTTTTTTTATAGCAGGATACACACTGAATGCAAATGGTGTAACTATTTTAGCAAGTCTTACATAAAAGTCTGATTTTAGCAATAGTATGATCACAGAATTAAAACACGATGACATCCCAAAGACTCGATGCTATCAGCTCATCCAGAACAATCCAACAATTATAATGAAAAAATTTCACAGAGATATACCTACTACAAATCTTTGTAATTGGAAGCAAGTGTAACACTTGAATTGCCCTAAGAAAGAAAGAAAGAGGAGTACTGAAACCTGTTGATCCTGTACAGCAAAGAAAAATGTGCTGGTATAAGACTTCAGTATCAATATTACAGCAACTACTGAAAAATCAGTCTGACATAAAGGATTTGAGGTAAGCTTGCTGTAGCATCTACAGGAAAAAAACTGTAAACATCTAAGCCAATTGTTAGGGAGTTTAAATAAGTGTGTCACACCAGGAGTTGCAATGTAGACTTCTGACATTTGGATTTCCATTATTTTCTGATAGGAGACACCACGTTTCATTCTCAACATTTATCACAAGCAGAGCCACTTCCAGTGAGAGTAAGCAGAATTGCCACTCCTTCACAGTGAATGGAGAAGCAATGAGGGCTCCAGTCCTCACGGAGTTATTACTGATCTATTTAAGCAATAACAAGCCACTGGAGTCTACTTTTGTATCTAATAACGAAAGCAAAAACTTAGGTAAGCTAAAATGAAAAAGCCATATAGAAGAGCATTTTCTCAGTTCAAGATCTTTAGAAAATCTTTCATATTCCATAGATACTGATTTACTTGAGACAGGGAAATGTTAATAAGAGGACTAAAAATCCAGGTGCTCAAGTCAGAAGGTTATTGTAAGATAGAGGACTAATAAAACATGGTTTTTAATAGCCCTTTCCCATGTGGGTTATCAGTGTCAGACACAACTCACTAGTCTCTCTCTCCTAAGCAGAGCTTAAGTCTTTCTTCTTGAAAGAATGTGCTATTTTGTGGATTGCCAGGTCTGTCAGATATGGTTGAAGCTGGTCAACAGATCAGGAATTCACTGGGGAAGAAACAGGGTGAGACATACAGGATGTTCACCTGCGACTTGCCTCCTTCTAAAACAGTCTCAAGGAGGCATATGTATGTTGCAGGTGTGTAATAGCTTTCTCAAATAAAATTTGCAAGAATCATTCACTCTTTCTTGGTAGAGAAAAGTCTGTTAAAAAACTTGCTCCATTCAGGAGTAAAACAGAAACAACAGTTTACTTGTTTCATAGGACATGGGTATCAAAAACTGCTGTGATTGAAAGGCAGCTACAAAAGCCTGAAGGTAAAATCACTAGCAGAAGCATAATGGGAAATGAAAGCAATGATCTGCCTAGGATGCTGCTGAAACATGGGATTTCTGCAAAGGAGGAAAAAATCCCCCTTTTTGTAGCCCTGACACGCAAGGGGCAAGGGGCTGTTAAGGTTAGAAAACAACAAAAAACCTAACTACTACAGACCTCAAAGAGAAAAACAATACTGATTAAGCTAAAACACAGGAGCAGACACAGACTGAATCATGGTCTGTCAAGAGGGTAAACATTATGGAAAGCTGGGAGATGTCCCCAAAACTACCTGACTTTTAGTTGGCCTTGTTTCAAGCAGGGCAACTGATCAAACAAGTCTGGAGGCTTGCTTGTACTATTGCACCAGATTTTGGCTTGCTCACTTAGAGCAGTGTCTAAATTTTAATGCAGCTGTTGGGGGAAGAAGTCAAACTGCACTAGAAACTGATAGAAGGATTGCAATAAGACAATCCCTAAAAACAAATCCTGCAGTTTAAGGTGAGATGTAGTGCTTCTGGGGTTGTCAAACTGCTCAGCATTTACTGTGGGTCAACAACCAGTTTGTATAATTCTGACATTTGTAACTCAACACTGTTTGAATACATGTTGCACATAAATATTTGAAGTAAAATGTACTGGACAAACTCCTAATGAATTTCAGGAACTTCAGTGTTTTCTTCTTTGAATGGTATGTTAAGGTTGTGCTGCTTTTAAGGATACGAAAAATATGCCAAAACCAGAAAGGACACAGAAAGTAGTCTTACAAACATTATTTCGCCATGGAAAATGATTTCTGATTAAAAAGGTCTTCCAGAACACTTTCAAAAAGACAGATGTTTAGTTTCAAACTATCCCTAAAACCACTATCAAAGTAACTCTGCCAATTTCTCTTGATATTGCTTTATAGATTTAAGAAGTTGGTTAAAAAAATATCTCCCAAAACCAAACTAAATCTTAAAATTAATGGAGTTGCCTCCAGCTGTCACACAGGACACCACTTTATGCTTCTACATGTCTTGGAAATAGCCACAGATGACAGGAAGTATTCACTCTCACCTGGTAACTTTCAGGTAGTTTTTGTGACTTGACATGTTTTATTTGCACACAGCCAATGCCAACAGATAATATGGATTCCTCCATCAGTGGCAAGGTCCCGGATTCCTGTACAGATCTCACTTCAACCTGAATTCGTCGAGATTGCCCCTGCAGAAAAAACAATTGGAAATGCTTGCAAAAAGAGAATAACAAATACTAGTAGCTTAATGACAGAGAGACCTCTAGTGGCAGTTACTCGCTAGCACCATTATGTTTTGTTTTTGTGAAGAACAAAGTGGTGATCACTGCCATCTCAGTGTCCCAGTGCTGAAGAGTTACCCTTCTGTTACAAGAATTTGTATTTATAGGATTGATATATTTCCAGAAAAATAAAAGTTGAGCATTCAGCAACTTCCCAGTTTACTTTTCTGGAGGATTTTTAAAACATACACATAAAAATTTATTTGTAATACTTTCAAAGGCAGGTGGGTCTTTTCCCCACCTATAAAAGAAGAGAAAAAAATAGTCTAATTTTGTGAGCTACTGGAATTTTAGTAAACTTGACTGAAAATTCTTACCCCCTGGTGCTATCAGCACAGCACAGTAACTGCTCTTTATAAAACCCACAGGGGAAAAAAGATGGCAAAAAAACATCAAAGGAGTTGGGAAGTTTGGAGGTTCAGCTTGTACCTGACTTTTACTAATTCCTTGTGTTCTATGGGAAATAGCTTATCACTTTCAAATGTTAACTACTCAGTTAAGCATTAACAATTTAATACATGTAGAATTCAAAGAACAAAGGAGTGGTTGGCCGGAAGGATCAAATAAAGGTGAACTCTGAACCTCTTCAAAAATCATGAAGTCCAGTTGAGACAGATGACTGTTCTAGCAGGTGCTATCCCAGAACAGAACATAGCAAAAAGATTGCCTGTAAGCATTTGATCACCTTTAAATCTGAGCTTATGTACACTGGCAGTTTCACAAAACCCCGAAGGACTCTACTCTCTTCTACTTTTTGTCTGTTCTACACAATAACTTATTTAGTGTCCATCCTTTACCATACAAAATAGCAGCTTCTTGGCTTTCTGCAGGCTCTTTTTACAGCCAAAACATATCTGCCACCTTACCTGTCTGAGCTGGAAGATGCCTCCTGTGCACACATCCCTGGCAGGAGTCACCTCAACTGGGCAGTATTCCCCGTTCTCATTCAGCTCTAGAATTTGAACCCAGAGTTCTACTTTTCGTGTTACTTCACTCCACCTGCAAAATATGTCAAATATGGTTTCTCTTCTTTTTTTCACAAAGAAAGAAGCAGCACAACAGATTAGCTCAGAATACAGACTGAAGAAGTGAAGGAACAAGTCAATATATGCACCATTTCTAAGTGTATATAATCACAGAATGGTTTGAATTAGAAAGAATCTTAAACATCTTCTAGATCCAACCCCCCTGCCATGGGCAAGGATTGTGTTACCAGCTGTACAGTTCTTATAATTTTACTAACAACTATTTCAGTCAAAAATCAGAAGTAAGCCTCTGCAGTCCAAAACCCAATTCCACTGCATTTTAATATTTACACTTTGAACTCAGCTAATGCCACAGACACCCAGCACAGTTAACCCTATCAGAAGACAGTGTAATAAAATATGATGCTGTCTCACAAGCTTTCGAGGTACAGGGCACTCTCCTGAATTTCAGGAGCCCCTGTAGGAGCAAGTCCAGAGAAAGCAACAAAGATGCTCTGAGGGCTGGAGCAGTTCTGCTATGGAGACAGGCTGAGAGAGCTGGGCTTGTTCATCCTGGAGAAGAACAGAGGCTCTGGGAAGACCTCAGAGAAGCTTCCAGTGGCTCCAAAGGGGCTGACAAAAAAGCTGGAGAGGGTCTTTTGACAAGCGCCTGTAGGGACAGGACAAGGGGGAGTGGCTTTAAACTGACAGAGGGGAGACTGAGATGAGCTCTCAGGCAGAAGCTGTGCCTGTGAGGGTCGTAAGGTCCTGGCACAGGTTTCCCAGAGAAGCTGTGGCTGCCCCACATCCCTGGCAGTGTTGAAGGCCAGGCTGGATGGCGTTTGGAACAACCAGGTCTAGTAGAAGGTCTCCCTGCCCATGGCAGGGGGCTGGAACTGGATGATCCTTAAGGTCTCTTCTCACTCAAACCATTCTATGGTTTTATAGCCTCTTTTCCATCTCCTTTTTGCCATATTTTCCTCACTTTTCTTTTAAATTTCCCTACATATAGCTTAATGTTCAGAGTGCTCAATACAAGTTTAGGCTGAAAGTAAAAAGATAAATAACTGCCAATAAATTAAGGTGCAGAGCAGCCTTCTAATTGGAGAGGCAAATGAAGGAAGGCATTTAAGAGAATACTACTAAGCTTCCTTTGGGTACAACGAACAAGCAGCCCCCTTCAGTCTGAATTACCATACTGTTGCATATTTACTCCAACTGAAGTAACTAGCAACAGGGCTCTTCAAGTGGAAGCACTACAGGGATGACATTTCATACCCAAGAATGAATTGAAGTCAGACCTTGAATAAATATATCAGCATACAGTCAGGATAACCTCTTGCTGTTTTAGACTTGATAGCTCTTTCTGGAGCAGTCTAGCATAACAATATAAAGGAAAATAATCAGCTTGCTCTTTTGTAAAACACAGATTGAGTTTGCCTAGATAAAAGGGGCTTCTAAGTTTTTCAAGTTTTACTACTTCTAATTTGAAACAGGGATGGGCATTTCTCTTCTTTCACTTTTTCAAAGCCTACTGACATACTGCATGGGGTTTTCCAATAAACAGAGTCGACAATCTCAAAAGCATGCTCTGTTGTCTTCAGTTCAAAATTTGACTACTTATCTCAAACCTGCCTCAGAATTGGGCACCTGAGACAGGGATTTTCCTGAAAATTCTAAGCCAAGGATCTATTTCCCATATTTACCTGTCGCGAAGGCTGCGTGTTTTGGCTTGAATAATTCCCAAATCCCACAGGGCTGGATTTTTTCGGTCACCACTCTGCTTGTGCCCATATACTTCTATTGCCAAAGCACCATCATAAAGATGTTCCATGAAGTCTTCAGAAATATTTACAGAAACTTCCTGTAAGTGACAAATTGGTTGATGACTGTGACTATACAATGACTTAAGCTTAGAAATTTATTGTCTTGGCTTTAATATAAGCATGGTGTAAAGTCACCCTGGTCTCCAAGTCACAATATAAAAGAAAGAAAGAACTGTCACTCTCATTCATAAAATCAGGAGATAAGGCAAAGATACATGATTTACTGAAGATTTGAGTCTATAAAGAGCTGAAAAATGACCGCACGCTGTTCCAAGTCATCATCTGATGGCTCCAAAAAAATTAAAATCGTATTTTCTAATATTCAGTCACAAAATCAAAACTCATCAGAAGGTATTGTATTTATTTAGAAATTATAAGCTTAATAAATTCCTCAGTGTAATGACAAATGACAAAGAACTAGAGGAGAACTCAGATAATTTGGCTGGGATTCATCTATCTCTGTTAAAGATGCCTCCACTCAAACAGTTGCTCCAAAGTCAATGGAAAGAAATGGTCTGTTCTAAGCTACATGACCTAACTTTTTAATACTTTAATCTACTACATTAGGATAACAGGCATCATGTCACAGGACTGGGACATTTCTCTCCACTACATCAGAGTCCAAAGTGATTCATGCTCAGCTGCATCTTTACTGTAGGTAAGCTAATATAAGTATCTGCTGAACAGATTACTTGCCTTTATTAACCCACTTCATCTTATGTGATTTCCACACAAGTGAACAGTGTAGAATAATTAAACTTATATGGACTCCGAAGATGTTTAAGTTCTTATTAAAAACGGTATTAGGGTATCAGCCTCATGAAATATTATGAGTGAAACTGCCTACAATTTCATTAATAAAATAGAAAAAGAAAAAAATACTTTACATTGCAGTGATCAAAGACAACCATGCACCGTGGCTCCTTGCTGACAGAGGATAAGGAAGGATCCACCTCAGGTGCAACATTGACTGGCTCCAGTTGATCCCAGAAAGTATATTTGCAGAACACAAAGTTGGAGAGATGCTGTGGCAAACCTGTAGCCTGAAGTATTTTAATCTAGAAAAGAGATAAGAAATGAAGGAAAAGTACTTATTACTAGACACAGAATTAAAATATTTTCTGTTGGAACAATGTTTTTCTATATCCAAAGGATAACCAAAAAACCCAACAAACTAAACGTTATCAAACCACAAAACCCAAACCAAAACAAAAAAACCCCTCACAAAATACGAATTTCTGCACCAACACACACGTGGCGATATTTTGCATGCATTGGCTGACCATGGTCACTAGATGTCATCAGGCACATATTTCTTGGGAATAAACGCTAGAGGGCTGAATTTTACGAACATACCAAAACATCTTGTTCATTTTTAACGGTGAGATGCAACGAAAACACTGTCATTTAAGAAGGACATAATGAAAATCTCGTAATTCTACCTAAACCTAGCTCCTTTACTCTGCAAAATCCCTATTTATTCTGTGAGAAACAACACAAAAATAAGCTCAGCAGTACAGAAGTAGCCTGTCCCCTCTTGTTCAAAATCAAGGCCGAACAGAAACCAAAATGTTTTGAATATATCTTCTGATCTAAATGAATCCAACATATTAACCATGCCATTTAATAAACTTCCATTCTCCATTTGTCAAGTTAAGATTTAGATAGGCTTCTATAGGAAGGCAGCACTCAAGATCCTCAGGAGGATATGTTTCCTGCAACAATATCACATACTGCTTGCAAGCACCTGGGGCTCTGTGGGACAGGATAAAACATATAAAGGAATACAACTGCCCTCAAATTGTTCCTATTGTCCAGAAGCCAGCAAAGCTGGGTACCACACCCTCCTAGTGCTTTTTGCCTCTCCCCTCTTTTATCTGTAGTTTAGCCTATCTTGTGCTTTACTACAACAGGAAACTGCTAGTAAACACTTTCCTTTTATTATTAACAATAATAAATACACCTGCATGTATTTCACAAATATTTAGAGAGAGAAATACTGAGAATGATTCACAGAACAATGGGAGTTTATCAGGTTCTGACTCCTTTTGAATTAGTGTAGCTCCAATCCTAGAGCACAGATCTTTCATGTCTTCCAAGATTATAATGAACTTTATGGGCACATAGTTTAATTAATACCTTGCAGACTTAAAAAAAAAATAAATAAATCATGGAAACTGAAAGGAACAAACTCCATCTAGTTATCTTGTATTATTTTAGCCATCCCAGGAGTAAAATACCATGAGAAAACACAGCAGTGCTTCAGGACAAACACTAGGCCCCAGGTCATTATATAAGGCCATGGAACAAAACCAGCAAAAGTATTAAAATCTATGCATACAACTGAATCATTAGGTACAGCTAAATTATTTGCTGTATTTTTGTTATTTTTTACTCCTGAAACATCAATACAATTTCATATACTCAATCAATGAGTACAAAGACAGGACTCTGCCTCTGTGGCTGCATACTGGCAGCAAACACGATACACAAGGTTCCAAAGAGATATCTAAGGTCCAGAAGCCAACACACCAGGGACTTCTGTAAGATTTAAGACTTGGTATGGAAAGAAGGAAGGTTGCTCATAGGTAGGGATATAACTGGAACTCACCCTGCAGACAAGCTTTCTCTCCTGAACATCATTTTCATTTGAATAGTCTGGACTATCCTCACCTCCAACCAATCTGTCGTCTATCTCTCCACTAACTCGAACAACTTCAACGTGGAGACGACCTGATACCTGATAAAAAAAAAAAGAGTAAGAATTACCTTTTTGCCAGAAAACAGTGACAGCTTCCTCCCTTTGCAGGTAATTACAGCTACTGCTGCTTCCAGTGTGTAAGCAGACAACATTTTATTCCTTTCTATTATCTTCTACTGTGCATTTGTTGTATGAGACGAACACTTCGGAGCAAGGCTCAAAGAGCCTTTGTTGTAAAACTATAATCAGCTGCTAGAGTAACTTTGGGAACACCATACTACAATTTCACCTTCACACCAGTCTCTAGAGAGTTTGCAAAGTTCATGTGATGCACAGCACAGAGAATCATAGACCCATAAAATGGTTTGGGTTGTAAGGGACCTTAAAGGTCATCCAGTTCCAAGCCCCTGCCATGGCAGGGACACCTTCCACTAGACCAGGTTGCTCAAAGCCCCATCCAACCTGGCCCTGAGCACTACCAGGGATGGGGCAGCCACAGCTTCTCTGGGCAATGAATTAAAAAAACCCAGAGATTAAAGAATGTTACCTGGCATGCTCTAGGTGCCTTTGAAGTTGTTCTTACAGTATATATTTAACGGCCTATTTTTGATAGTAGTCAGTGAAAGCCAGTGGGGCTCATAGTTGTTTTACAAAGTATTTGGGCTGCTTCACTCACAAAGCTGCTTACAAAGCTTTTCCTCATTTTACAGTCACCATGCTGGGAATCAGAACTGTCTATACAACTCTAACAAGTTAGTATGTGATTTGCATAATTCTAAATTGTTAGCAAAGAGCTTGTCCACGTGAAACTGGAAAACACCTACTATATTTTGGTAATGAGATCCACAGGTTGCAATTAAATAATTAAGTAAGGATATATTATGGAAGAATGACAAACCTCTCCCTTCTGGTTGATGATTGGAACAGCATATTGTAACTTCACATCATAAAAGAGGCACTCAAGAAAAACATTGGCTACTCCGATAAGGCTGTGGTTTTCCTGCTCATCGTAGAATGGGTCAGCTCGCCTGAAGTAAGCCCTCATCACCTTCAATCAAATTCATAATAATGTAAGCAAATCAAACTTTTCATGAAAAAGTTTTCAAAGTGTTGTACAACCAACCTAATGAAAGAAAAATGGACTCAAGCAATAGGCCAGACTAGATCACAAGAATGGAAGCTTGAATTTTACTTTGGATCAAATATAAGGCCTGTCCTCAGCAAGTTCTCCTTAATGTCACCAGAAACAGAGAAGTCAACCTGAACATCAACTGCTACTGTGTTTACATATAGCTTCTTACTGTACACTTGATTCTGTCACCAAACTACGCATGCAAACAAACATCAAAGTGACAAAAAAGGCTTAATAACATGCTGAAGATCACTTCAGTACCAGGAAAAGCAAAAGCTCAGAAAAACTTATTTCTCTATGTACTTCCTCCCAACCTTCATCCTCCCCTCCTGAACCAGAAGATTTTCTCACATCTGCTTAAACATAAAATTTAACAGGGATGTAGTTCTATCAGCACAATACTGGAGTAATTTTTACTTACTGGGTTGTCTTCCTCACAGTCTTTCCACTCCTGGTAAAGATCCCTCATATCTACCAATCGATTCTCCAGCTTTTCCAGTGACCAAATCTGTTTGCCTTTCCCTTTCCTTCTCACTTGAATAGCCGGCTCACTGAGAATTGCCCCTCTCTATGAAACAATTAGACGTATAAGTAAGTAATTTGTGTCATGACAAGGAAAAGACAGTTTAAAACCAATACAAAACTGAGAAGATCTTCGGCAAAAGTCTAGATTCTGTTGTTTTTTAATTCTAGCTTCAAATTCGAGAGATTCTGAGCTTGGCAGTCACAGTATATTTGCGTTCAGTTTAACTGTGAAGTCTAATCACAGCTACAGGCACTAGTTTCCATGGCTTTTCACCTTACATAAGTATTAGAAGTAGGAACATTTAAGCATTTCACAAATATCAAGTTACAGCAGGCTTGGACTCCCAGCTAAGATTACAACTGTCTGTAACTTTCAAGTAGTGCAAACACTTAACCTTCTTTACCATTATGTTTCTAGGTGTGCCAGAAGACTGCAAAACCCCCCAAAAAATAAGAAGACAAGAGAAACTTTTAAAGTAATTGATAAAAATTCCAATCCTGGAATAAAATACATCCACTGTACTCCTGACAGCATGAGTATCCCCAAAATATTGAGCTGATGCCAAGAACATGAATAATACCAACTTAGGTAGCCAGCCTGAGACATGGATGTTTGGGTTCAGTTTGCTCCTTCAACAATTTCTAAGCCCAAAACAAATAACCCAAAACCTCTCTGCTCCAGCTCCATCTTCCACAATGGGGATGACAGCATTTTCCCAGCTCATTAGGTGATGGAAAGCCAAATGACAAGGAGATGGTGAATACTTGAAGTAGGTGTTACCTAACCTACACAGATTTGGTCACTCTGCAACAGAAGCAAGTCTGAACTTCAACACCAGTGGAAATGACTTGAACCAAAACTTGTATCAGTGAGATAGTATATATCAGGTTTTCATGGTAATGAAATAAGAATGTAGCATGCACCTAACAGAGTCATATTTAATGCACATGACTAGACTGACAAACTAGACCACTAAAGTCATAATACAACAAACACGAACACTAAAAGGCAAACATACTGAACAATTTAGCTCCATTAGGGCTACCTTACCTTACTATTAGCATTAAGGCTTGAAGCTGGGATCTGGAGGGTAACTTTATATTCTGTCCTCTTGTCCAGTTCTTCTCCGATAAAATTGGCTTCTCTCACATATAAATTGGCTTTAACAATCTGCTCTCGCAGCTTTCTCAGGCTGTGGGTCAGCATTTCTTCTCTACAAGAAGGGGATACAGAAGGGGAGACAGGAAAAAAATCACAACATTCAAAGATTGAACCGAGGGCAAAACAAATCATCCCTTGACAGGAAGGAAACTTAGCATCCAATCAGGAAGTTGGCTTCACCAGGGGCCCACTTCAATGCTGCCATGCCAATGCACATAGCATGGGGAATAAACAAGAGGAGTTAGAGACATGCATACACTTGTGGGGCTGTGTTCTTATTGGTATCACAGAGATGTGGGGGGATGGCTCCTATGTGTGGAGTGTTGGAATGGAAGGATAGAGGCTTTTCAGGAAAGACAGGCTGGGGTGCCAAAGAGGGGGTGTCACTCCCTATGTCAGTGACCAGCTGGAGTGCATGGAGCAATGCCTGGGATGGATGAGGAGCTGACTGTCTGAGAGCTTATGGATCAAGATTAGAGGGAAGGATAGGTGACATTACAGTGGAAGTCTGCTACAGACCACTTGACCAGGAAGACCAAGTGGATGAAGCCCTCTGTAGACAGATAAGAACTGCCTTGTGGTCACAAGGTCTGGTCCTCATGTGGGACTTCAACCACCCCAATATCTGTTGAGCCAATGAGGAGAGAACAAGGACCTTGTTCTTGCCAAGAAGGAGGGGATGGTGAGGAATGTGAAGTTCAAGGGCTTCAATGACCATAAAATGGTGGAGTTACAGATCCTTAGGGTGGTAAGTATCCCTAGTCAGCTGAAGAGAAAAGCTTTCAGACTGACTCAGCAAGTCCAGAGGAAGCCATGAAGATACTCTGAGGGCTGGAGCACCTCTGTTACGGAGACAGGCTGAGAGAGCTGGGCTTGTTCAGCCTGGAAAAGAACAGAGGCTCTGGGAAGACATCAGAGCAGCTTCCAGTTCCTAAAGGGGCCAACAAGAAAGCTGGAGACGGGCTTTTGACAAAGGCCTGTAGGGACAGGACAAGAGAAATGGCTTTAAACTGACAGAGGGGAGACTCAGATATGAAGGAAGAAGTTCTCCTCTGTGAGGGTGGTGAGACACTGGCACAGGTTGGCCAGAGAAGCTGTGGCTGTCCCATCCCTTGCAGTGTTCAAGGCCAGGCTGGACAGGGCTTTAAGCAGCCTTTTCTAGTGGAAGGTGTCCCACAGCAGGGTGGCTGGATCTAGACAGTCTTTAAGGCCCCTTCCAACCCAAACCGTTCTATGCTTCTATGTGGGTTTCTTCTCATCTGAGAAGCAGCCAATATTTACTCCAACAAATACATGGCTTGGTAGGACCCACTTCGTAACTCAAGTATTTTTCCAAAGCATCTACTGAAACCTTTAAAAAGACTAACAAGAGTGCATGACTCATTCAATGGGACTTCTGGCTCTAGAGAAGCCCAAAGCAGGGAGATTGGAACTGTATGACCTTTATGGTACCTTCCAACCCAAATCATCCTATGATTTTTAACAGAAAAATCAGGTAAATTAAATTGCATTTCTTCTTAGGGGAAAAAACCAAAAACAACAAAACAAAAAGAACCCAACCAAATAAGATTATGAGTTTAGCAATATAAACATTAACATACTGCTGGCTTTGGAGACTTCTCCATGCATCTGCTGAACAGTCATCTCTTGTGTGGCTGATTCCAGAGTTTCCCCACCACAGATGTGGATGTTCCATTTACAGAGAAAGGCTTATTCAGACACCATACCCACTTGCTCACTGGCTTTCCTGGCAAGCAGGAGAGCGAGCCAACTGTGCAACACAAGAATCTGGTACCACAAAATATTCCAGTCACAGAGCTAATACCTTGATATGCTTTCTCAAATATTTAAAAAAATATTTCAAAGACTGTGTCTCTAGTCATGTACATTAGATTTGTATTTTAGCATTACAATGTTTTTATCATATTGTTTTCAGGTAAGCTTCATCTTCCTCCTGCAGCTGCTCTGTTTGACAGTAATACTGAAAAAGATCATTAGAGGCTGAAATAAATAACCTCAGTGAAATTGTCTAGAAAGAAGCAAAGAGGACAGTGGCCCCTCTGTGGTTATTGAACAAGTTTTGCATTGCTCTGGATAAAAATTCTTCTTATCATCCTTCTATTCTCTTTTCTTTTTGCACTCTTCTAGGTGCCAAGACCTGTCCAGCTCAGACAGATGGATGGGAGTCAAGAGTAAAAGCAACCTTCCAGCAGCTGAGTCATGATCCGCAGAACAACAAACTCGCATGGAAGTCTCAAAATGTCTTCCAATCACCTCCTCATTAGACGAATTTATTGCTCATCAGGAAAGTTTCTCCTTAACAACAATGCAGGCACTCATTCTTTCTCATCTCTTCTAGCATTATAGGTCTGATTATTCCAGTATTTTCAACCTGTCCTCCCCAGTCCCCCACGGGAGTCCTCTCAGAAATTCTGCAGAGATATGCAATTAAATCCTGCAAACATCACTAGCACTAAAGAACTTTAAATGAACACTCCTGAGAGTCAGATTTGATTACTCACCTCTCCTCTGCCCACTGGCGTAAGCGCTGCTGGGCACTGGGAGAGTGAAAGGAGAACCTGTCCATGCTGCGGAAATGCTGCTTCTCTGGCGACAATCGCCTTCGCAATTGCTCCAGTTCATGTTCATACATCAGTCTCTGTCGTTCAAGCGCAGACCTCTTCTCCTCTTGATGTTGCTGTTCCAGGCTTTGCAAGATTGACTGCATTGGATCTAAGCAGATGTTGAAAATTAAGAAGCTAGTACTTCTAGGGGTCAAATTCCTGTTAACCGTAAAATTCAAATTGAAACAGTCACATAATGAAAATGAGGCAGAGATGGGGAACTCTGAAATATGAGATCTTTCCCATGTTCTGCTACAGATATGCTGTATGAGTTTGTGTAAGGTGGAAATGATTATGTTTTGGTACTTCCCTTCCCCATTCTCTATCTGCAATTATCCATACTGGGCCCTGAGGTAGCCACTGAAATTCGTGGTGAGAAATGTCCTAGACAGTAAATACAGTTATCATATAAAAGGAGGAAGAGATTATATTTTTGTTGTAATGCATATTAAAAAAAAAAATTGCTGAAGTGCTGAAGAAAATAAACATCTACAGAAGAGACTGGATGGATGACTAAGAGCCTTGAGAAAAGCAAAAGACCAAGCTGAAAAAAACTTCTTCCTGGTTCCCAAAATAATGTCATTCTGGGACAGCTACATAAGACCACAAAAACTAAAGAACATGGTTTCAGAGACAGGAATCAAGGGAGCTAATGTCCGAGTGAGACATAACACAAGAAAAATCAACAACAACAAAGTGAAAACACTTTGATTGCAGGCTGCAGTTCCACCAGTGTTCCAGTTTTGGCTTTTCCCTCAACAAGAACTGCCAAAGCAAACAGTCTGTAATGTTTTTTTCCCCCTTCAATTGCAAAAATGGCTATGATGAGTCATTCACAGGAAAAAATCACCAGTAGGAAGCTGTGAGGGAAAAAGTCTGTGGTTAAAAGTCCCTGAAGATGTAACCTTGTATTCTGTACATACTTCCAGTAATTTCTGTGGCTTCTTACCATTGCTACCAAGTGCCTTCATAGTGACTTCCATCTGAGCATACTCATAGCTGAAGTTAATCTCACTAGACACTTCACTGGAATTGTCCCCATCTACGTCCAGCTGTTCAACACTATTACTGCACTTGATAGCGTTGTCTCGCTCTTCATCCTCATGATCAGCCTTCTTTTTCTTCTTTGGCAAATTCAGCCTTTAAATAACAGGAAATTTTTTAAAGAACTATTAACTGCTCAACTCTGAAGCAAAGGGCTGCTTTCAAAGACTAATAAAATTAAGCAGATTATCCAAATCTGTAGTTTTTTCCCTTTCAAAATCTATTGATCTACTATGAGTGTAGTTTTCCTCAGTGTAAACAGGTGAGTTCAACGCAAACTAATCTATTCTACACTCTAGTAATAGAGAATACATGACATTACTAATCATATAGTTTAGATAACCATTCATTTTTTCAGTTGTTACATATCCAAATAATTTAGAAGAATTTTTATATCTCTTTTTATACAGATTCTTATTTCAAGCATAAATGAAACCAATTTAGTTTTAGACTATCATTTAAACCCACTAACCTTTAAGGTATTTCACACCTACCCCAGAGGGTTTCAAAAATTGAGTTTGGCACTGAAAACTCCTACCAATGATCCTGTCTGATACAGGAGGAATATAGGTATGGCTGGAGACAGAACTCCAGGAAACTCAGAAAACAGTGAAATTGTAAGACCCAGATCACTGTATAACATAGGTCAATAATCTAATACCTTATCTGCAAAATCCAAAAAGTAACCTACCCAAGTCAAAGCTTGGGTGTAATATTTTCACTGTGGAGGAGAACATACTTAGTATTAATGTGGTACCAAGCCATCTTAATGATACCAGCTCAGAAATTAAATCTCTTTGATGAGATAATAGTACTGGTAACCACAGCAAGGTCCTCATCGGCAAGATTACAGTCCCTTTGAAAATACAAATTCAAGCTAGTGCTCCATAATTGAAAACAAGCACAGTTGTTATAATATTTAGTATTCAAGAACAATCATTCACCACCACTGCTTTTTACAATAAAGCTGGAGAGGGGCTTTTTACAAAGACAAGGGGGAATGGCTTTAACCTGACAGAGGGGAGATTGAGATGAGATATGAGGAAGAAGTTCTTCCATGTGAGGGTGGTGAGGCACTGGCACAGGTTGCCCAGAAAAGCTGTGGCTGCCCCATCCCTGGCAGTGTTCAAGGCCAGGTTGAATGGGGCTTGGACCAACTTGGTCTAGTGGAAGCTGTCCCTGCCCATGGCAGGGGGTTGGAATTGGATGATCTTTCACATCCCTTTCAACCCAAACCATTCTAAGATTATAATCCCAATGTAAAAGAAATCACCTCCTCCTGAAGCTGAAATGCTCCACTGACTTCTTTCTTTATACCTTAAGATAAAACCAAGTTGGCACAAACTTACAAATTTTTTTAATGTCTTTTGTACCTGAAGAAGTGGTTGTTTCCCCACAGTATTCTGTCTCCATGATGTAGCTGGATAGGACACATGACAGCAGAACCATTTACGAATGTCCTGTGAAAAGGCAAAAATCTAAAGGAAATACATCTATATATGGCATTCTTTTAATTTTTTTTTTTAATCTCAGTACTACTTTCTTTATTCTAAATAGGGAAGAAGAAAAGGTTTATGGACTGCAGCAGCAGGCAAAATATCTCAAGAAACTTCACTGATCTACTGTGCTGTTTCATAAAATCCTCAAAAGCAGCTTCTTTTGACTGCTTATGGAATTCAGTGTTTTTGGATAGGTAATGACAGCTATATCTGGGGAGTATAATTAGAGCTTAAAAATGAGGGACCTGAAAAAAGATAATGTCACTACAAATAAACACTTTTCACAGTACTTTGAAATGCTGACACAAAATAGTAACATTTGAATAAAACATTAGAGATCTTTGCTATATAAATGGCTTAAAGACCATAAACTAAGAATAATCAGAAACTACTTTTATTTCAGAATGAGATTAAGTTCAAAAATATGACCATAGGATAACTCAAATTTGAAGGGAAACTCATGATGTCATCCAGTCCCTATGTCCTGCCCAAAGCAGGATCAACTACAAATGATGGGAAATGTGAAATTGCTGAATTTTGTGTACCTAACAATAAATTACTAGAGATGCTGACAATGCATGCCATTCTGTGACCAATTTGAATATACCATCTGCCTTTCAAGTACTGCTACTTAATCAAATAAAGCAACAAATGCTTCAGCAGCTCTTTGCATATCAACAGATTCCTAGAAAATTAATTCAAATTTTGACAGTTACAGCTACACAGCTGCAAATCAGTCTCATTGCTGAAAGCACATGCAATTTGCTCATCCTCTCTTTGAGAACTTACAACACCATCACTGAGAGAAATCTCAGAAATGAAAGATGAGTTGACAGAGGGCTAAATGACAGCAAAATGTGAAAACAAGATACAAGAAGTAGAATTTTCTCACTTAAAACCAGAAAGAAATGTTTATTTTCTAATTATCTTTTTGCACCAGAAGTCATAAAATACTAGATAAAACTACAATTATTATACATCAGGAGCTGTATTTTATTCCTTTACCTAGTATTTTTTTTAGGTGTTAACATAACCTGTCCTTCTGGGGTGATGTCTATAATGCAGTGTTCAGGAAGAATTCCCATTCCACACAGCTGGATATCTTGAGAGTTGTCTGAGCCTATTAATGTGTGCTCCTGGGGAAAATTAATTCAGATGTTAGCAATGGGTTGCAAAAGTTCACTACTTCTAATTAATCCATTCTCCTTCTGGAGATATCTTTTTATCTAGATCCAAGTTTGGAAGCCATTTAATACTTTACTTCGAAAGGAAAAAGAAGAATGATACATTGCAAAGCAAATCCTTGCTTTGGCTAACAGTAACAAGTAGGGAGCACTCAGGAAAGTTTACAGACAACAATTAAATCCTGTGATGAAGAGGTTTCTACAATTTAACTGCAGAAGTCAGTGCCTTGGGATGTTGTAGAAGCCAAAACTAAAAAATAAAAGAGTTCAAAGAGGAAATGAGACAGGTTCACAATGGTTAGATCCACAGCTATTATGCTGGTTCCAACAGCTTAGGAAATTCCTGAAGTACTCAAGGCATGAGGGATTTGACAGATGAAGGATCATGCTATGCATGTCCCAACCCATCCATTTCTTTTTTAGGTATCTCTAAGCAATTTTTGAGGAACTGATACTATAGCCTAGATAAGTCCGGTCAAATCATTCTTCAGTACTTTTAAGATCGAGTACATCTAGAGCTCAGCAATCTCAGGATTCCAGGCAAAACAGGTCTAGGTCATTTTATCAGAAGAATTTAAAAGCACAGGGATTTCAACACCAGAATTCTCAATGAACAATACAAATCTGTGCTATTAAAAAAAATAATAAAGTAACTGAAACAAAAAAGCCTACCCTATGCAAAGGGGTTTTGTCTAAAACAGGAAAGCAGCACAGGACCGCCTGAGACTTTTCTGCTGGTGCTGATGAGCCAAGGCCTGTTTTCTGATTAGGCTTTGGCCTCAGCACACTCTTGTCATATGTTCCCAATGAACACCACAGAAGCTGGCTCTGCTCCAATAGTTGTCAGTGCCAAGACTGATTTAGCAGCTTGAGTCATACACTGGACACCTACATGAAAGGTGTCTGGAAAGAATTCAATTCTTCTTCCAAAACTTCAGCTCTTTTGTCCTTTTGAATACTTTTTAGCAGATACAACAATGAAAAAGTTATTTCCCTTGCTTTCATGAAGACACCACAGAGCGACAATGACTGATATTAAAGAGGATAATGTATTTCCTAAGACCAACTAAACCAAAACTATCTTTCACCCCAATTGCTAATTCTGTGGCTGTTTTGAAAGTTTTTACAGACCACTTCAAAGAGAAGAAAATGATTTAATGTGAAGCTCAGACTGCTGATGTTCTTACACTGATAAAATGTTAGAACTTGCACTCTCAAATGTGACTTCAAAATGGGTGCACTTCATTTATCCTCCTGGCTCCAGATCACATCTACGGTTTGTTAAACTAGAACAAACTGCCCAAATGTTTCAGTGCAGAGTCCAAAAGTCACATCACATGTTTTATGTTTAACATCAGTAATGAGGACTGTATATAGAAGTGCTAAGGCAGAACAGAACTTGATTTTCACTCCTGGCAAATTCTATGTAGAGTAGTAAAAATGTGTTTTATAAACTGCAGATAGCAGTCAGAATTTGGACTACACATGTAGAAGCACAAGGATTATTGATATGCCCAATCTTTATATAAAACATTTTCTGAGTAAAACATTGTGAATGTTGGCATTAAAAAAAAACCACAGCAGCCCCTCCCCCCACAACCAAGAGACAATTTCTTAAAGAGAGCACTTTTACATTTCTGTCAAAAAACCAAAACCACAAAATACCCAAACCTTCCTCTGCTATAAAAAGTTGCATTTGAAAAAAAGGTTGTACTCATTTTTAATGAAGCAGTGAATACTGGAGAATGCTTTAGATGTGCAGCTTTGATAAAATTTTCTAAAAGCACCTCTGCCAACGGCATTAGAGCTTAATTCTACTGAAAAAAATATATATTTATTTTTACCTTTAAATAGTATACCAGAAGTTCATTGAGAGCTGGGTCTGCATTCAAATTAACCAGGAAGCACTTATTATCTCCAACTTTTATTCCAGAAGACTGAAGAGATATGCCAAGGCTTTCCAGCTGTTTCTGACGCTCCTGCAAGAAAGTAGCCATCAAAGGTAAGTGGACTGAGGTACAGCCCTTCGGAAATGCATTTGTATCTGCCAAAGCCACACGACAAAATGATGAACTGCTACTTCTGAAAAACGTAACTCTTCTGCAACAGATTAGACACAAAAACCTTAATTATATCATTTTTGATGAGGGTATCTGTAACTTCTCTTGTCCTTCCACCTCTGCTCTCTGAGGGCTACGTGCTACAGTCTCACACAGTTGCATCTCCCCAGTGGAAAATGCAAACAGCTGAGAGAAGCACACTGCAGTACTGTAGGCTCTTCTCCATGACCTCACTGGAACAGCAAAATGCTACCACAAAGACATCTCTAGAGCCCTTTATTTTCCTCTTTTGAGCTAAAAAGCAACAAGTTAAGTTAAATCCCTGCCAAGTCAAGCTCCATGTCTATCTTTTGTTCCAGAGCAATCAAAATGACAAAAAACTGGCAACCTGCTATTTAACTAATGCAAATAACACTTCCTGCTGAACAAGAATAGTAGCATTTTGGATGGTGTTTTGTTCTTGTCAATAGACTTCATAGAATTCAACAACAAAGCATTACTGTGCAAAAATGTACATCTTTCAAAGGGAAGTGTTTGGGTGAAGACTAGAGCACTGAAAGAGGAACATTAAATGTTTCTGACTTAGGAACAGAAAGGGATTCTTCTATAAAAAGCACTGCAATAGAAATGTTGAGGATTGTTCCCAGGATCATACAGAAACTGAAATGAGAATCACTATCCACAACAGCAAAAAACATTAAAAAAATAGACTTGGAAGGCTTCTCACACAATTATTAGGGGGAAGAAGAAACAGGGGAGGATGATAATACCTAAAAAAACCCCTAAAATTAGCAGAGATCATGTAGGAATAATGCTGGAGTATTTATTAAGGTTCTGACCTTTACCTACCAATTTGCTTTGTATTTAAAAACTAGGTAGGTCGTACTATTCAGTGAAATTCTCTGCTCAGCACTGGGGTTATGTCAGGTCTAATCAAGAGTAAAATTACAGAGAATATCCAGCACAACTCACTAGTGATTTTTTCTACCCTTTCTCCCCACACACAAAACCAACATAATGGTCCTCATACGGAAAAGTCATGTGTGTGAGAGTAAAAAAAACCCAACAAAGAACAGAAGAAAAACTGCAGTATGATGTCAAAGATCTCTCTTCTGATCATCAGTGCCAGGCTATGAAGGTCACTGAATCCCTTATTATCTACAGAGATAAAGAACGTGTTGCCCAAAGGAGGACTTGGCCCACAGTCAAAATCTCATAGGATTAACTTAAAAGATAACGAGCCTGTTTAACTTTTGCTCAAGACCTAATGTTAATTAACTTAAACATTCAAATTACATTAAAAGTATGTCAAATTTTCACTGAAAATGTGAAAAAATAGCCTATTCACACAGTCTTTAAGGCTTTGAACCATTACTGCCGCTCCGTCTCTACAAACTGCTTTTGATGGCCCTCATTCTTTATGAGGAATCATCCTTTCCTCAGAGATTTACAATAACCTCTCTATCCTACCTGCCTCCCCTGCTACAAATTGACAAGACAGATTTTATTGGATGCTGGCCAGAAATAAAGTCACATGACAAGCCATGATATAAATGCATTTAACCTTGGACCTGTCTAAGCTTACTGTACTGGGCTTGCATGGCAAGGTTTTAGTAGCCAGGGAAGGACTACAGGGGTGGCTTCAATGAAAAGCTGCTAGAAGCTTCCCCTATGTCTGACAGAGCCAACACTAGCCACCTCCAAGACAGACCCCTGCTGTGCTACTGTCAATCAGTAACAGCGGTAGGCCTTTGGGATAATGTATTTAAAAAGGCTAAAAAGTTACTGGACAAGAGCAATGTCAACCGGAGAGAGGAGTGAGAACATGTGAAAGGAACAGCCCTGCAGACCCCAGGGCCAGTGAAAAAGGAATGGGAGGAGGCGCTCTGGGCACTGAAGCAGATTCCCCTGCAGTCCACGGTAAGACAGGCTGTGCTCCCACAGCCCACGCAGGTCCATTGTGGAGCAAATATCCTCCCGCAGACCATGGAGGATCCCATGTCAGAGCAGGCGGATGCCCCAAGAAGGCTGTGACCCCATGGGAAGCTCCTGCTGGAGTAGAGTCCTGGCAGGATCATTGAGAGAAGAGTGCAGGCTGGTGCAGATTTGCTGGCAGGACTTGTGACCCTGTGGGAGAGTCACGCTGGAGCAGGCTGTTCCTGAAGGACTGCACCACGTGGAAAGGACCCACGCTGGAGCAGTCTGTTCAACAGACTCTCAGCTCTGAAGCAACATAGCAGACTGCAAATTTAGGGACAAAGAGCAAAACTAAAGCAAATGTGCAAACAGTGAGGCAGATTTAGTCTGCAGCACTCTAATTTTTCACCCTCTTGACACACTCAGGGTTTGTGTGCCTAGAAACTATTGTGTTGGATGAAAGCAGGAATCTGATTGTTATTTTTTTAGTTTTTTTCCATCCATATACATAGGGAGGAAAATCCATGTAGGAATCTGCATTGAAAGCCAGGAAGCCCTCACAGTCACAAGCAGCACTTCTTACAATGGATCTTTAAAACCAAAATCAACACAGTCTATTCAAATTGTGTCATCTACAAGAGGGCTTTGTATCAGAGGCTCCACTTTCTTCTTATTTATTACATACTATTCATCACCTTTCAACAGTCCTCCCCCTCAAAAGCTCCCTACTGCAAACATACATCAGCGTTTGTGTGGCAAGAACTGGAGGTGTCACACAATAGTCATGGTGACCTGCACAACTTTTTAATATAACCATCATATTCAGTTATGGTCTGAGGCCCTAAATATCAGTGTAAGAGGTCTTAAAACACACAGAGATCCTGAACAGTGCTATTTTTCAATATTCTGAATGCCCTTTGCCTGTATACTGAGGCTCTGTGTAAGTAACCTTGCATTTAACACTCCCAAGGCTCCCATCTTCCATCACAAACAATGATTTTACTGTCTGAAGAATATAAACCCCCTGTAATCCTCTCATCCATGGATTATTATTTTTAAAAAATAACTTCTCCATTTGCATACAGTGACAATTTATTATTGTCACTGGAATAGTAATCTGGGAGGCACCCGGCTATCACAGGAATTAAGTGAAGCTTTTCAAAAGGGCAGTAAGCTTGACCTACTTACCCTAAATGTGGGGAGATATTCAGACTATGAACTGACAGACAAAGAAAACAAGCCTATTTTTCATTAAAAAAAAAAAAAAGGAGGGGAAAAGAAAGCAGCAAACCTGTGCTATCTCCTCAGTTTTTCTTAATTTTTCCTCCCAGGTCACAGTCATTTCCTGAATCAACTTTTCTGATTCCTCCAATCGTTCTTTTAATTCTGGCGATTTCAAAGCCTGCAGAAATAGAGGGAGAAAGCTTGTTGTGCTTTTCTTTTGATTCACACTGCTGTCACACAGATGGGGAAAAAAAGGAAACATAACTTTACTCATTTTTTCAAGGCATACTTACCAGTAAGTAAATGGGTTTTTAAAATACATATTGCATATAAATGCAGAATCCATCAAAATCTTAGTTTAATTAGTTTCAAGTACAGATGCTGAAGTGGAGTTTATGGACTTCAATGCAAACCAATTATATGATGATGGCAGATTTGCACAAAGATATTAAAATGCAAAATGAGTGTCCCAAACAACTCGTATCTAAACCAATCTTGTTCCTGAAGATCTGGCCAGCCACCATCCTCTCAGCGGTTGTTCCCTCAAAATGGAACTGATATGCCACCAAAATATTTTTCTTGTTCATTTTGATATAGCCTGATGGGTGTAATTGTTCTCTTTCTATAGTAAACATGAACTCATTAGAGGTGCTCTGGTTATCTGCCTCTGCATTTACTTATGTATTTTACAAAGTGGATAAAGTCTAGAAAGTAGCCTTAATATGTGCTTCCAGACACATGAATCCAGTTTTCTTGCTAATCCATCATAGCTCTAATTTTGTTCTGTGCAATAGTCAAAGAGCCATGTTCTACCCAAAGACTAACTTGAGATAAAAAGTTACCTGCCCCGCCCCCCATGCAAGCTCTCCAAAAAATGAAAGGGTATTTTTATGCTACTTATATTTACATCCTCCAGTCTTGGCACTGGTATATTCCTTCTCTAGACTGGCTGAGAAAGTTGGGGCTGTTCAGCCTGGAGAAGAAAAGGCTGCGTGGAGACCTCATAGCAGCCTTCCAGTACCTGAAGGGGGCTTATAAGGATGCTGGGGAGGGGCTCTTCATTAGGGACTGTGGTGACAGGACAAGGGTTAATGGGTTAAAAATTAAACGGGGGAAGTTTAGATTGGATATAAGGAAGATGTTTACTGTTAGGGTGGTGAGGCACTGGAATGGGTTGCCCAGGGAAGCTGTGAATGCTCCATCCCTGGTGGTGTTCAAGGCCAGGTTGGACAGAGCCTTGGGCGACATGGCTTAGTGTGAGGTGCCCCTGCCCATGGCAGGGGTTTGGAACTAGATGATCTTAAGGTCCTTTCCAACCCTAACTATTCTATGATTCTAGGATTATTTCATTACTGCTAACAAGATGGAAATGGTTTTGGCTGATAGGTATTTATGCAATGCCAATTAAATAATGCAAGCATTGCTGTCCATCACATACTCCCTTTCCTCAAAGCCAACAATCTTCAGAGGAATCCAAATCAGAGTGGCCTCATTACACTGCAGTTCTTGCAAGAAAAGGAGCAACTGCCAGAAGCAGAAAATCCTGTTCTAAGACAGGAATTTCCTCTGCCTCAAGACACAACAGTAGAAACTGTCAGCTGATGTGTCCTGTGTAATCTTTTCCAGGTTTAAATATCTAAATACTGGATAAAAGGGAACATCAATTCCACCTGGGAAGGAAAATGAAGTCAAGGCAGTCTCCAGAACAAAGACGTATTATGAGTGATAAAACATCACCAGTGCAAAAGCACTGGATGCTATGGATGACAGGCAGATGAAGCCCAGTTGTTCTCAAAGTCTAAATCTTGTTTGGCCATTTATTTGGACCTGAGGCAAAATTACTCAACATTTTCACATGCTTGAACTGTAAAATGAGCTAGGTAATCCTCCTCACTACCTACAGTGCTTATATAAACAGATAGATGGGCCAGGGTTCACACCAGACCTGCATGTGTGTTTCTATGCTGAAAGCATTTAAATTACCAGTTTAGGAAGGACAATCTGGTGGTCTTGGCACAGATGTTAAAACATGAGATATCAATTTCGACAAAAAGAGATGTGTGAATGAAAAAAAAAGGGGGAAAAGAGGCTAATGCTTTACTCTTCTGGGGGTGAAAAAGTGAAATGTCTGACTCTGTTCTGCCTTGGCTGTTTAGGAGAGAAAAGGATACAGACATCAAAAGGAAAAAAAAAAAAACCAAACCCACAATTTGGTAACCTCTATATTTGGAAATGAACTTTAAAAATGTAACTTGGCTGTCATACTGGGTCAACACTTTTGTTTACAAAAGTTGTTTACACACACTTCTGTAAGAACAAATAGATGGGCCAAAAATACAATAAACTAAAAGGAATACAAGACAAAGAATATGGATTTTGACCTTTACTGTGTAGCCTTTTAATAGCAAACTATACCGTTTTTTCCATCAGCTTTGTCAAGGCCACTGAGATGACAACTAGGGTGGGATTTTAATACTTAGGAAAGGAAATATGTATTACTTCATATTTAGGAAACACTACTTCATTACTTTGGAAAGCTGCCATTATTTTGGCATTAATGCTCACAAATGAAATAAATATGAAGTAGTTGTATCTCTCAGTGTATTGTTAAGTTTGCAGTTCATATTTTGGAGGAATTTTTAGATATTTAACTTGAGATACCTTAAAGAAACTGATATACACTTACTGGATGCTTAGCATATTAGGCAGTTCAAATGAGAACAGTAAAAAACTCACTAGTCATTTCTAACATCACAGCCAGCATTTCCTGCATACCTCATGAGGCAAATATTGTAATCGTATTTTTTTCTGAATTGCAAAACAGATTATATCACCATTGCTTTGCCACATTCAAGAAGAGAACTCGGCATTATTTTAGTTCTTAGCCTTCATCTAACATTTAGACCATGCTCCTTTCACAATTTCATTGAGGTAGCTATGTAGATATTCATAATATCAATTAGTTCCTGTTTGAGATTCAATTGAGAAGAGTTAAGCTTGTAAGCAAGCAAGCATTGTTCAACTGAATTCACACCTCACAGGATGCAGCCACGCTGAATTCCTAAAATATACTGGCTAAGTTCTGCATATAAACTATACAACATTAGGAGTTCACCCTTATTCCTACCTCCACCACCTCTTGCTTTTGATCTGTACCGCACAATAAGAACAAGATTGCTCAACAATATGTGCAGACAGAACCTGGTATCTCATATTATCACACATGTTTCGAGACTGATGTACAGAAAAATGGAAAGAAGTAATATAAAGGCAGATTCCTCATAGACACCATGCAGTCATTCTTTGTGGCTTCCATTGTTCAAGCCATGTAAGAAAGTTTTGACAATGGGGTTTAGAGGTCTTACTGACTAGTCAAGGCTATAACTTGTACCTCTGCCTTTGTGAGCTGTTCTCGCAGCTTCTCCACTTCCTCACGGAGCTCCCGAATAATGCGAGCGTTGGGGTCTTCATTCACCACAGCATGATTAACAATGTTCTTTGCCCGGTCTGCGTACCTCAGGGTTGAAAGGGTCTCATCATAATTGTCTGCTGCTGGGCTTACTGTTGCTACCATAGCAGTCTTGCTGTTGCCACCAAGGCTATCCTGGAAAGTGGTACAGGTTATAAAATTAAGACAGAAGGTCTCTTTCATTTTACCTGGTCAATGAACTTAGGCAGTGAGTAATAACCTAGGGTCGGGAGGAGATGGGGCAACTAATAATAGGACATTTCTGTCAGAGTTCCTTGGCTAAAAATGAATATTTTAAGCTGTGTAAATCAAGGAAAGATGTTATTTTCAATCTTCATTTTTTTAATGCACATTTAAGAAATGTCATTTTTGGCTTTCAGAATCAGTTTTATTTTAATCAGGAATAAAAGCAGTCCCTTTTTTTGCTTTGTAGGGCCTTACAAATGCTTCAAAGTTTTAACTGTTTTCCTTGCCAAGTTTATAAACCAGAAATATAAGCACTTCAGCATTAAATGTCTCAGAAATTATTGAAGGAGCTCAGGAAAGATCGTGATGAATTCAGAATATTCTATTTTAAAGACCAGAAACAAGATGTTTCCAATAAGTACCAATTTAAATAACTTAAAAGATCTCCTCCAACAGTATAAGCTAATTTTATTCTTCTAAACACTTCAGTATGGGGCCCTTCCCCTCCACCCCCGCTTACACAGCTCACAATCTAAATTGAGTTATGTAAGAAACTACCCTTCTGGAATTTGGTTGACAGAGAAGAAGGGCGTGAAACCACATTCCTGCAAGGCAGTGTGCCGGGGGAGTGGGGGAAGGAGGGAAGGAAGCATTCAATCTTTAACTGATTGTGAAATTGTGGTTTACAATTTTGGCTAGTCTAAAAGATAAAATATTCTGCTTTAACTTTTGCAGCAAATCATTCTTTGGGTTGGCTGGTTTATTTGGTTGGTTTTTTTGTTGGTTTGGTTTTTTTTTTGGGGGGGAGGGAAGGGAATGAGGGTGGAAGGGGTGTGTTTGTTTTTTACCCAATATCCCTTTCTGAGATAAACCCTGCTATTAACTTTCATCTTCAATAACCCATGAAATCTAGGTCAGGCATAGCCATTAGAACAATCTGACTACATTAGCTGCTTGTCTATCCATTTTAATTACAAAGCACACACATAGCATTCCCTAGCAATCATTAAAAGACCCCTTTAAGTATTTCCTTAAGACCCTTTTTTGCTGCATGATGTCTAAAATAGCTGACAGCAGCCTGGCTGCTTCAGTGCTTCAGACAAGCACTGACCACACAAACCAGCATTGCTCTGTTGCTGCATTGATAGCACTGCTGTCTTTGGTCATGAAAAAGGGCAGCTAACTCATTGGATAAAAAATATAATTTCATACGTATATTGTTTAGCACAGCAAGGTACACCAGCAGCTAGTGAGCACTCGCAGGTAAGAATACTTTATAGAGGAGTCAACTGAAAAGTGTTCTGACTGATTGAACAGCTAAGTCCAGAGGAGGCCACAGAGATGCTCTGAGGGCTTGGAGCAGCTCTGCTAAGGAAACAGGCTGAGAGAGTTGGGCTTGTTCAGCCTGAAGAAGGAAGGCTCTGGGGAGACCTCAGAGCAGCTTCCAGTGCCTAAAGGGGCCAACTAGAAAACCAGAGAACGGCTTTTGACAAGGGCCTGTAGGGACAGGACAAGGGTGAATGGCTTTAACCCGACAGCGGGGAGACTGACATGAGCTCTTAGGCAGAAGCTCTTTCCTCTAAGGGTGGTGAGGCTCTGGCACAGGTTGCCCAGGGAAGCTGTGGCTGCCCCATCCCTGGCAGTGTTCAAGGCCAGGTTGGACGAGGCTTTGAGCAAACTGGTCGAGTGGAAGGTGTTCCTGCCCATGGCAGGGGGTGGAACTGGATGAGCTTTAAGGTCCCTTCCAACTCAAACCACTCTGCGATTCTATGATACCAGAGTGCTTTTTTTCCTCATCTGAGGAGCAGCCAATATTTACGCCTACAGATACATGCCCTGGTAGGTCCTACTTTGTGACACAGAAATATTTTTCCAAAGCATTTACAGAAACCTTTAAAAAGACTAACAAGAGCACATGACACATTCACTGGGATTCTGGCTCTAGAGAAGCCAGAACTTTTCTTCAATCCTGCAACAGTTTTCACAAATTAGGAATGAGACTCTACAACTGCAGTCCCCGTTTGGCATCAAAAGATGAAGTTTATCAGAGGGCTGGCCAGGTACTCTACTTCCAAATCAAACCTTAACAGTTTGTACTTTGAGAACCTCCTTCACTGCACTAATTAGCTACAAAATAGATTAATTCATTATTTGAATTGCAACTCTGCTGTACAGGCAGCTGAGAATGCTATTACAGTGATACACCATAATTCACAATACACCCATTGTAAATTGGGCAAAGTTCCTGTTGGACCGTAGCTATTCGAAACCAATGCCAGACTGTCTGATAAAGGTTTAAGTATAAAACTGTTCTGCTAATTTCACTGGTTTCTTCAATGTTAAGCAAGAAAGGTAGACAAATAGTAAGCCAGCCTCTCATTAACAGTGTCTGCAAATTACCCTGGCAAGGCTGGGTTTGCATGAGATAGACACACACAGTGGAAATAAATAAGTTTAGTTATTTCTAAGACTAAGCTAGACCAGACTTCTCCAGCACCAAGTTCACTGTGGAAACAAAATGCAGACATCAGATACGATATTTTTAATAGCAGCCATCAGTAAAAGTGCAGGGTTTTGGACTATAATGGGAAAACAAGATGTTTGTGCTGATACTATTTGATAAAACCAAGCACTGACAAGCTATTTTGATTCCTACACATAGTCTGATGCTAATCTTTAAGCTTCTTTCTGCAATAATATTTTTCGCTTCGTACTTTCATCTAAATTATCTCAACAAAATCAAACAAAAAGTGTTAAATCTTGGGGTCTCCTGAACACTGCTCATTTCTTAAGATTTGTGGAGTGACCCTGTATGACAGATATTCCTAGTGTCAGAACACATTTACCTCACTTCAGCATCATAATTAAAAGTTGAAAGCTAGAGAGAAAAATAGCCCACCATCTCATGGCTTCTATAACCAGACCTCTTTAAATGAATAAATCCTGCCTTTGATCTTTAATTTAAAAAAAATGTTTAAATTTTCCCCTTTCTAAATAAAGCTTCTCTTTAATGAGCTTGTTCGTAAAAAAATCCAAAAGCCCCAAACCTTTTGTTTGCATTTAACATAGCTGGATGTTAAAGACACAAAAAAGGTTTGCTTGAAAGAAGGCAGAACAAAAGTACGCTTCTATTTATGAGCTAAAGCAAGAGCTGGGTACGGCCATCGTCATCATGGCTACAATGCATCAGACAGGTGCTAAACAGGAATTTCAGTCTGCTTGCTGGATTTGTTTAGAAATGGAGCAGCATAACTAATTCTAACAACAAGGCTAGAAATTTGTTAGAGAAGTTTCCGCTCTGCTTCCTCAGACTGTTACAGCCCCATCAAGAACCCAAGCACATGCTGATGGGACAAACTGAAGCAAGCTTACACTGGTTTTGTTCCCATCTTTGCATAGAGCCAAGGCACTTGTTTAATTACAGTAAAAACTCAGTGTGACTACAGAGAGGCAAAAATATATTTAAATTCTAAAAAAGTCTTTGAGCAAGAACACTGCAATGAGTGTTTATTTTACTGTAGGAAAAGTATAGACACTGTTTTTGTTATGCCATTCTGATTTCTGTGTAGCCCTTGTGACTACCTGAGGACCAGTATTTGTGATGTATACACTGGGAGAAGAGATAAATCATTTCACAGTAGTCATGCTAAAGGGTCCATGGCTCATTAAAAGACAGCACATATTAAAATGAAAGCTTGTGGTGTCAAGGGGTTACACAGGTAGAGATTTTATTTTATTTAAGCACTGAAATCCACTTTGTTTTCAAATCTCTTTAAGGAAAACAACCTTTTTAATCTCCACACTTACGTATAACCTGCAACTAACTTTCTTTTTCTTTCCACATGTGCAGCTAAATCATAAGGATGTCCAATTGAAACAATATCTAAAAACATTGCTAAGAATGGGTGAGGAAGCAAAGCAGAGCATTCAAGACAACCAAATCTATAGGCAGAGCACCTACAAAAGACAAAAAAAAAAAAAGAAAATCAGTTTCTTTTCAGATTATATCTTTCTACTAAAAAATATCTCATCTGCTCCTCGATAACAATGAAATGGAGCACCAGGAAACAAAGGAAACCTGGTAAGTTAGTATTGCTATGAGACATGGTTATGATACATCCTGGCAAGCAAGGGATGAAAGAAAAAAATTTTAGCAAAATGACAGCTTACAGTAAAGAAACTGACATCACCTACATATGACACCCAATTCACTAATCCTTCAAAATCCAAGTCAAACAAGACTGCTCAAGTTGTACCAGGCAGGATAAGGAAAAGACAGACAAGCCACCTTCACTAGCAGGCAAGCTTTTAATGAAAACAAAGTGGTTACATTTGCGCTTGCCATTCATTCAGAACATGGGAGAAATCCTTATGATGACTATTCCTAAAATCAAACTTGCACTCCCAAGATTTTTTGTCATCAGGCTACTCTGCTTTACTGCCATTGTACCTAGGAAGTGGGAAGAAGACCAAACTCAAAAGCTTGCCTCTTAATTCAACATACATAAACCTCATACTTAACAATGTGTATCTTCATTTAGACTTTACAGGTGATTCAAGTGCCATCATGATACACTCATTTTCCCCAAAACAATACTAAATAGACTCCTACACAGTACTGAATGATTTAACTGTTCATTTCATGTGAATATGATGTATTAAGTCTTCTGACCTGTTCCTCAGACTGTAACTGGGATAATGCTCTGCAATCATACTTTGCTGACAAAAGTATAGTATATTAAGAAATGTATTAGACAATTAGGAAAAGGTAATAGTCTTAATCAAAATCTTCAAAGCTAACCCTGAGAGCATATAAAATTCAGCTGCATGTGGCAATTAGCCCCAAGGCTGTGTGTGAAGCTGTATGTAAACTAATACATAATATATATATGTGTGTATATATATATTTAATTTCCTTATTCCTTATAACATTACAGGTCAGCAGAAGACAGGGAATACATTTGATTCATAGAGATACTAATGGCTTACATCCAGCTAATTTTCCAAAGACATCAGATTGGTTAACATCAAAAACAGAAAATAAGGCAGAAAAGAACAGGCTTTTATTTTACTGAATGGCACTTTTCTCCCCTTCTTCTCACTTCTGTTTCTCTTTTAAAAAAAAAAAGGATCAGAGTACTTACTTTAAGTAACCAAGTGAGCACAGAATCACGATAAGGAACAAATTTGTTCTTGTTCTTGCCAGCAGCCTGATCTGCCAGGGCAGAAATAACCAACCCAAGGGTTGTGAGGGATCTGCACAGAGAACACAAGCAGCCATTAACCAGTGTAAATATTCATAAGTCAAATGCATATTTAGACAGTGACTTTCTCTCCAAAAATGAACTCCAAGGAGAACCTTCCTAATACAGTTTTTATCATTCTTTTCTCACAAAAGCTCTACTCCTTGTTTTCAGCCTTAATCATCATGTCTTCAAAATGCAATTATGTGGTAGTTTTAGGAACACAAGTACAGAGGGAAAAAATGCCAATCATTTTAAACAGATGTCTGAATGAGATCTCTGCTTGAGACTTCGGCATGTCAGAACAAGAAGTAAAGGGAAGAAGAAAACCAGCTACAAGAGCTTATACTGTCTTTATTTCACAAGCATGCTGTATGTAGCCGTCATGATTGCAGTGAGGAAAAAAAGGTAAAAAAAAAAAGTAAAACAATCAGAGTCTTACTTGTTAATGTTGCTTCCTTCTTTCAACCTGTCTCCTGCAGCACCAGTTTTAGTTGCCCTTTCACTACCGGCCAAGTCCACCAGACTCAGCTTGCCCACCTTCTCTCCTGATGTCTGCAGAAGGAATCAGAGAACAGCTACTTTTAGTTCACTTGAATTACAGTTGGACATACTTTCTAAGAAGAATCAAGCTTCACTTTTTGGTGTAGACTCTCTGCAGCTGTTTCAACACCTCTGAAAGTCACTGAACTTGAACAGTATCCTGTGTTAACTCACTACCTGCTGATTCAAAAAGAACAGAAGTATGTGAAGTCAGAGTAGTATCTTCAAGACATCTCAGAAACCTCCACAGGAGAGCTACACAGAGCATATTAGTAAAATTGAAACTGAGAAAAATGCAGAGATTGTACAGGCCAAGGAGTCACAAAAAAAAAAACATGGGGTTTACAACCCCATCTTGAAAATAGTCCTCTAAACCCCTCAGATTTTATACCAGGTTGCTTCTGGTTTTCAGAGACAAAGAATGAACCTGATAAGAAGCATGTTAGAATTCATGAAATTTATTACAACTGCAAGGTCTCCTCTATCCTTAATGTCCTCCTAGAACGCAATCCAAGCTACGTGAGTATTTAAACCTGTAACACAGATTTAATTACAAATACTTTAGTCTCATTTGAAACAAAACAGCATTCTGAAACACTCCATAAATTTCGTGTCAATTTGAAGTGAAAAAGAAAACTGCCTTTGAGAACAGTTTGCTCACATCATACTGCTCTTCTGCAGCATTGACAACTTCAGCATTTTGGTAGCACAGTTACAAAGTGCTACATTCCCCTAAATGAACAGGATAATTAGAATCAATATGTTTTCAAAAATGGTACTCTAAGCTTCTCAAAATATAATGCAATCATCAGGCCATACTGAAACAAGTAATTTCCAGGACTGAAAGAACCAGCAGATGGGAAAACAGAGAAATCTGTTCCAGAAACTCACACAGTGGTCACTGAAAGATATACAAAATCAGAACTACCAGCTTGCATTCAGGCTGACCATGACCACACAGAAAATATGTATGGTAAGCTCACAGTTTGGCCACAGCAGAAACACAATGGCAAACTACATCAAATCAAGGAGTTTAGCACAGGATGACTGCTGATTTGAAGTGTAAAGAGAGAAAAAAATCAAATAAAGAACAAGGAAAATTGTTTTGAGTAAGAAGACTGGTAGAGACTGAGAAATGAGGGGGAAAAGAGCTCAAATGCTCATTATGCTTTACATTGTATTCAATAGTTAGGAACATACATGCCTTAGATTTGCTCCATGAATACTAAAAATTTCTCAAAATCTTTAAAGATATTAAAGAATTGCCCAAGCACAGAATCTATTCACAATTTAAAGAGTTTTAGTATGGAAGACCTATTTCAGTTTTAGTTCATCACCATTTTCTGTGAGGGATTAAATAATATTAACACACAAATATATTTCACACACCCCTCCAAGGAATGTTTAAATATAAGGAAATTTAAATATGAAATTATTTCTTTTTACATGTCTTTTAGATATTTAATATATATACATAAAAATAATAATGCCTTACAATGTAAAATTTTTTCATTACTAAGTGTTCTTGTTTATAAAAGTCGGTCATTTTACATATTTGCATGAAATAAGCTCTTGAAAGAGATTACCAGATGTATACTCAGGTGTTCTTGTATTTTTCATCTACACGTTTTGTCTTTAGTTCTGCCCCAAGACTGTACAGAACACACTACTGTTCGAAAACTGTTTCTTCCATTTAGATTCAAGGAATAGGAGATCTTTCCTGCACCCTCCAGCAGGTCTGCTGCAACCTGGGTCCTGCATTTTTGCTTTCTGTTTAAAAAAACTTCATGTTTCTCTTCCAAACCTATTCAGCTGATTTCCCTACACTGCAGAACAAGCACGTGAGCACTACTAGAACTTAGTCAGCCAAAGGCAGAGCTAACCTGATTCAGTGCTAGCAGTGCACAAAGGCAGGAGACTATGACAGATGGCCTCCTGAGATTCCTTCCAACCAACCTGTTTATGAGTTTATGAAATACATTAAAGCAAAAGACACAGATCCAAGCTTAACATTTGGACTTTGTAACTTGTTATACTCACCCCTGACTGTACATCATAGAGTGTGTGGGTAAGGATGATCTTGAAGACTGCATGGGACCGACTGCTCTCTTCATTCATATTGGTTGCAGCCACTGTTCGAGATTTGTTACCCTCGGACATCAAGGACTCAATGTCCTAGATACAATTTTCACAGCCATAAGCATATCTGCATTTACATTCTTTTATTATCTACTGAAACAATCTCATTTTGGTAAAATACAGCAAGGATTTTCTCACTAAGCTTCCTGCTGTTTGTTCATAAAATGTCAGGAAAAAATATTGTGATCTCCCCTTTAAAGAGTAGAAATGGCACAATGCTGTGACATGCATATTTATCCATTACCTCTACCTAGATATTAAATTATCAACAAAAATAATGCACCTGGCAGCACAATACTGAAAAGCAAAAAAAAAAAAAAAAAAAAAAAAAGAAAATTNTGCATATTTATCCATTACCTCTACCTAGATATTAAATTATCAACAAAAATAATGCACCTGTCAGCACAATACTGAAAAGCAAAAAAAAAAAAAAAAAAAGTAAGGAAACAGCAATTTATGTTTGAACACTTGAACGTTTTAGCCCCAGTTGTCAAACACATGTTCCTGAAATCTGTAATACTGACAGAAGGCTCAAAGACAGGGGGGAATGGCTTTAAACTGAAAAGGGGCAATTTAGAT
The DNA here is from genome assembly GCA_002631895.1 of Agapornis roseicollis. NCBI lineage: Eukaryota > Metazoa > Chordata > Aves > Psittaciformes > Psittacidae > Agapornis > Agapornis roseicollis. The sequence continues at coordinate 61,755 of NDXB01005703.1, read as the reverse complement.
TAGCTCTTCCCTGTGAGGGTGGTGAGGCCCAATCCAAAGAATTCTAAAGATTTAATAAAAGTTTTATTAAACAGAACCACACTAAACAGGCCATAATATTCTTTTCCGTATAAGAGCTTATAAACTCCTCTGATATACTAAGTTGTGATACTTGAGAAATACACAGCTCCCCTGCTTCAGGGTTTTACAGTAATCCTGCAAAATGGTTAAAATTCTAGAGTCCTGGCCTTAACTTTTATTTATACATGTCTAGCTGGATGATGGCAAAAAAACCCCAAAACCTAATCAAATGGAAGACCACCACAAACCACTTTGACTCTCTATGCTGCATTTCACAAAAGCTGCTGGGTGACATGTAAACGAAAAGCACACAATGTGTCTTGCCTTAACAGAAACCACCACAGAGAGGTTGATGAGAAAGTGCAATAGGAAGTGTTGCACCATTTTCATGTTTTGCTTAAGATGACAGATTCCCATCCCATATTTATTAATTTGTCCCACAGTACATTTATGCTTCTTACAAATTTACTATCCAGAAAGCAAGTTTTGTGTAATGTCCTCATGTATTTGCTTTGTAAACAACCATTAGTTTATAATTCCAGTGAAATTACCAGGCAATAGCACGAGAGCCAGTGACAAAATGTGGTACTGAAAGCCTATCACGGAATGTTTTCTCATGGACACAGTGTACACTCATCTTAAGTTTGGAAGGAAAGCTGTTTCATTAAATTGTTGAATTATTTCCAGAATTATTGAATAGTACCCTGTTCTCCCTGGTGATCACAATACAACAATCCTACAGCTTTCTTGCTCTAAACCCCATGTTTCTACCACAGCAATTAGAAATAGCTTAATGGTTTTACTCTACTTAAAGGACAGTACCCTAGTGTTTAGAATGTCAACACAAGCATTTCATAAAATTGATCCTTACCTTGTAGCTAGCAACGGCTAATTTGGACAGGCCATCTACGTAAGGACCATAAACACTGTGTTCTCTAACTTTTAATGACTGACGGCTTCTGGTTGGAAAAAAAAGCACATGACTGACTTAAGATAACATTTATAGAAAATCAATTTCTCACAGACAGATCTCAAACATTACAGTCTTACAAATACCATAATAAAGCACAGAACAAGGATGATAATGCAAACCAAGAAGCCTTATGTCTACATGTAAAATGCTGACACGTTTTGTCACTTCATAAAAACTAACATCAGGGTGAGTTTAGTCCAAGCTTTCAGTCTTACCACTTGATTTTGTTTTAAAATGAAAGGACACTGAGATCAGGAAGAAGCAAAAGCCATTCTACGCAAATGCTTTAGGTTGGATCCATTAAGGCAAACTGGTTACGGAAATGAAGAGTGTATGACAACACAGTACAGTGCCGCTGACTCACCCTTTTGGGTCAAGAAGATCTCTGACTTTCTCATTGTATATCTCCATGTAGGATACTTCCACTTTGAAACTCTGCTCTTCATTTTCCTCTTTCTGTGCTCTTTCAAAGAGTCCACTACAAAGTCTAGGGATTAATCCAGGTTGGTCAGCAGTACCCATCATTGTGTATGATTTTCCAGATCCTGTGAGAATGAATCTATGATTAGTGTGCATGCAACAAGGTTTCTTGCTGTGCAGAACACAGAAAAGAAATAAACAGAAGAGGTTAAAAAAAAAAAAATAAATTTTGCATTTCAGTGACAGCAATTTGTGCAGTTCTCTACTTTCATCAAACCAGTACTTGGCTAAAGATTATTTAATTGAAAGGAAAAGTAAGCTAAGAAACTTAGCTCAGACTGACAGAAAAGACTTTTTTCAGGTAGATACAGTCTCATTGTAGATGACAACCCACAAAAACCCATATGTGTGCCTCAATAAGAAAAATCAATTGTGTAAGCATACTCATTTTTGCACACTGCACTTAACAATTATGATTAAAGATTATTCTAACTGAAGAAGCAGAAAATATGAGTGATGCACTGAACTCAAGGATGATCATGGTCATTCTAAAGATTATAATCTAAGGTGTGAAAAATAAGGGTAGTCAGCAGCAAGGGAGAAAACCCTATTTTTCACCCTGCCCACCTCACAGCTAAAGTTATGAGACAAACATTTTTTACCTACATCACGTGGCATTTCTCCTGGAACTATGTCACTAAAGCCATGAAAAGTGTCTCCAGTCAGAACATAACACCTTTTGTATCAACAGTATTTCTCCCTTACGTCTGGAAGGGACTTACCAGTTTGTCCATAGGCAAAGATGCAAGCATTATAGCCTTCAAAGGCATTCTGAAGAATATTCTCCCCAAGGCACTTAAAAACAACATCTTGACCTAAGAAACAAAACACACAAGCTAACATTGTAACAAGCAAGAGAGTTTTTTTAACCTGATTTGGATTCTTCAGTGATTATTTAAAAACAGTTGGTGATTTTCTGCTGTTGTGGCCTAAATCACATTCTGCATTTGCTCCCTCTAGATAAGCAAGATCATGAGCCAGCAGATGTGCTCCGGATTTATGCTACCGCAAAAATCAGAAGCTGGAATTATCACATATATACCTGTATGTGCTTAAAACAACATCCTATCAATGCTCATGTTAGAAGGTTTTATCAGAAAAAAAATCAACTACTAACTGCAGAATTTATGCCAGTGGTGAATGACACCATCTCAAAATATACTCAGCCTGTACATTTTAACAACTGTCAGTTGATTTTAATCTATGGCAATTAGTAGAGCATTAGATTTTACTGCATACATATAAGAAATTAAGTAATAAAAGTGATTTTTTGCAGAGAAGGTATCACAACTATGTGGGAGATGACATAATATAAGATACGTGTTAGCAAAATATAAGGTATATCACTTCTCTTGTAATTGAACCAAATATGAAGGAACAGCTTTTTGGCTCCTTTCCTGAGGACGGGAAGAAATGCTTCATGTATTTGGATATTACTTATTTAAGCAAAACCTCTATTTTAAAAATTTCTTTTACAAACAGAGGAACTAAAGTCTTAACAACACATGGCAAAACTTCACGGACTGAAAAGTCCTCTCAAATATGTTAATGGTCCTGAAAGCTTTTCCTTTCTCTCATTCATTGAAGTCTTCATCTTGACATCCAAGTCCAATTCGAATTTTATGCATGCAAAATTCCTAATAACTGTGCCTGGCTAATGGAGCACATAAGTGGAATGGTTTTGTACCAAACATTTCCAATGTCTAAGAGACCATAATATAAGTGATAATACAGGTGATATAATATCTGTATTAATATATTATTTTATAAATATACATATATGTATGTGATATATATATATGTATAAACCCTGTAATATATAAGTGATATAATACAGGTACCTCCATTAGTTTGAGAAACAAAAAACTTACCTGCCTACGTAACTTGTATAGCTTAAAAATGCACATTATTCTCATTTTCTCACTAAATTACAATTCATTACAATTCATTTGGTAAAGAAATTAAAAACCAGAAGCATGTGTCTCTTCTTGTGATTTTTTTTTAAATAAATGTAAACAAGCTTACCTAATCCCAATTTTAAAAGACAACAAGAATGAAAGGAACAGATCACAAAACTGGCAATCCAAATACATTTCATAGTTTACCATAACAATTTGCCAGAATGTGCCATAAAAATACATAGAAAAATTGAACATTCTCATCAGACCAAATGAATTCACATAGTTCTATATTAAATTAGGCTTTTTTTAGTACACCATTATTAAGTTCTACTTTGCTCTCGTGAGACCTCACCTGGAGTATTGTTTGCAGTTCTGGTGTCCTCAACTTAAAAAGGACATGGAACTGTTGGAACAAGTCCAGAGGGGGGCCATGAGGATGATCAGGGGACTGGAGCATCTCCCATACGAAGACAGGCTGAGAAAGTTGGGACTGTTGAGCCTGGAGAAGAGAAGGCTGCATGGAGACCTCATAGCAGCCTTGCAATATCTGAAGGGGGCCTATAGAGATGCTGGGGAGGGACTCTTCATTAGGGACTGTAGTGACAGGACAAGGGGTAGTGGGTTCAAACTTAAACAGGGGAGGTTTAGATTGGACATAGGGAAGAAATTCTTTATTGTTAGGGTGGTGAGGCACTGGAATGGGTTGTCCAAGGAAGTTGAGAGTGCTCCATCCCTGGCAGTGTTCAAGGCCAGGTTGGACAAAGCTTTGGGTGGCATGGTTTAGTGTGGGGTGTCCCTGCTTTTGGCAGGGGGGTTGGAACGAGATGATCTTAAGGTCCTTTCCAACCCTAATTATTCTATGATTCTACGATGCCAACCTCCCATCAGCACTATGAAACATGAAATTACATATAGAAATGTTCCTCAAATCCTAAAAAAGATTTTATGTTTTTAAAATTATGGACTTGAAACAGTATTTTAAATAAAGATGCAAATATGAGTAGCCCATTATTGTGATGGATTTCTCAATTTCTTACACTGCAAAAGGGTAGCGATGCCTTTTGCTACCATTATCTTTAGAGAATAGAAACAGGAATGATTGAAGTTTTTCCTTTTTCTTTTGACAGGCAGTCATATAGTAGGAGGCACTTCAAGCCATATGGTCTGTGCCCAAGAGCAAATATTGTACTTTAATGACATCATTCACACTTGGAGACAACAAGCACAAAGCTACAGTAAATATTACCTGCATATTTTTCTTTGACAGATTCATCCATAGACCAAAAGCAGTGATCGTAAGCAAACACCTGTAGGAAGGAGGACACCTTATAAAAACTGTTGCTAAATCAGATTATCTAAATTTTGACAGCATTGTATTATGTTGGCTAATACTGTTCTCCTCAGGGCACTCTGAACATAATATATATTGCCACAGAATTACTTATATTCTACTAGTTTGAAGCCTAAACAAATAGTGCATCTTCTTATCCTTCCAATACCTAAAGGGGCTGACAAGAAAGCTGGAGAGGGACTTTTGACAAGGGCCTGTAGGGGTAAGAAAAGGGGAAATGCTTTAAATTGATAGATGGGACACTTAGATTCAATATTAGGAAGAAGTTCTTCCCTGCGAGGGTGGTGAGGCCCTGGCACAGGTTGCCCAGAGAAGCTGTGGCTGCCCCATCCCTGGCAGTGTTCAAGGCCAGGCTGGACAGGGCATGAAGCAACCTGGTCTAGTGGGAAGTGGCTCTGCCCATGGGAGGGGGGGTGGAACTGGATGATCTTTAAGGTCCCTTCCAACCCAAACCATTCTGTGATTCTACGATTATCCCATATGCCAGCCTGTTCCTTGCTCTTATTTCTGACTCTCTACTATGTTAATCCTATTCCATGCTCTCAAAAAGTTTTGCATGTGGAAAGCCAGTGGACGTCAAAGAGCATGTCTTATCTTCCTTTAAACCCCTCCTTGCAATTCATTTTTCACAAGACTTTCTATTTTACAAAATGACAGATGTCCTCTGGCTGCTCTTGCCTATCATCTCCCCATGTCTCCCATCTACATAAATTAAAAACACACCTTAGGGTAGGAATCTGTCTATGTAGGAGAGAAGTAGCTATTTCTATGCTGTTAACAAACAGAAGCAGTCATCACCAAAGTGTAAGACTTATAAAGAACAACATAGAGCAATTTATACTGGTACTGTTCTTGTGATAATACTGAACTTTTTAAATAGAGAGGTTTCAATTAGATAAAACCAAACTTCTTGAATAGAGAATTTCAATCCATTCAAAATGCACAGACACCTTTCATCATGAAAGCTGACCTGCAATAAGACAGCGTGCATTTTGGGACAGATGTTTGCAAAAATAACTCCCAATGGTATGTATTTGCAAGAAAAAAACAAAAATCAGAGTAATGTCTGACCTATAATCACATGGGCAAAACTTATTCTGTAGGATAAAGGCAAAAGGAAGTGCAACGTGTTGCCCTTTGGCTGTTTATTTCTCTTAAAGCTTCATGAAGGCTGCTCTTTCCTCTTCAGCATTGCACATTCACCTTCTGAAGCCTCCTTCTAAAATTTCATTTAATCTGTTAACATGTTTGGATGTTCCATTTTAGTAAAGTAGAGATGAAACAAATCTTGCTTGAGTATTTAAACTAAAACAGTTAGAAAAATAATGCAGGAGTTGAAAAATTCATACTACCAACATATCCCAACTTACTACCTACATTTATGAAAATGCTTAACATAGAAAAATCCTCGAAATTTTAATTTTGTGCTTTGCTTTGGTTTTTTCCCTGTACTATGTTAACATCCCTGCATGAAGAGGTAAAAGTGAGTTACTTTATATCCTCTGAGGAAACAATGACTTGTTTATTTAAAATTAAGGAGTTCTTTTCTTCTTTGAGTTCATTATACAATTAAACATTCTATTATAACATCCCAGGCCTTAATAAAACTACTAGCTATAAAACATTGGCTTAATAAAATATTTGCTATAGGACCACATCAATAAAGCTGAATCCTGATATGCCCGGGTAGAGATTGATGTCTTCATACGATGTACAAAGTTATGGGATCATAAGCTGTAACAGCAAAATGAGTTTGCTTTAACACAAATATCAGAAAATGCTTTTAAAAGCCCACAAACAACAAGGATTCTTCCATTCACAGTCTGTAATGCTGAGCATGTATGTTCTCATTTGTTTCTGTGACTCATTATTTGGCACAGGCTGTACAGTACTCTTCTGCAGCAAGGAGATGCTTTAAGTTTCTTTCTCAACAGCTGATCAACTACAGAGCTGTTTTGTCAAAATGCTTTTAATACTTGGATAACCCAAGGCTGAATAAGTGATACAACAATTTACACACAGTGACTTAATGTGCACTAAAAGCCTTTACCTTTGGTTGGGTCCTGCTGTTCCCCAAAGCATCAGGAGCAGAAAGGAATTGATATGGGGTTGGGGGAAGAAAGACAAAAGAAAAAACAAATTGTTAATTGCAGTGATTGTAGCATAACTGCTCTATCATTAATGCCTCATCACTGGAGCGCTGTATTTAAAAAATACATTTCTCTTCTAAGATCTCCCCTTACTTACAGATCCCAAGTCATTTTATAAACCAATGCTCATTTCTTTTCAGGAGTAAGATTTGAGATGCTGCTCTGAATAAGTTGATTTTTAACTCTAAAGCCACTGATTTTCCTCATGCTGGCACCCTCTCCTCATTCACTCCCAGTTTTTTTCTTCTTGTGACACTTCTCTCTCTAGCTTTGTGGGTGTTACTGTCTCTTAAAAACAGAGTACCCAGGCAACAAAAATTTCCAAAACCACTTGAACAGGAACTTCAGATATGTTATTCAAGAGGAAATTTCAGAGTCCAACCCTTGGACTTAACCAATTCAGCTCTCTCATGGCTGCTGGGACCACAGAGCAAACAGTTGTTTCCTTTAAAAGCAGGAGCAGAGACTAGCAATACCTTTAATCTGTTATGTGCATAATATAAAAGTTTGTTTAGGGTTTTTTTCTTGTTTTTAAACAGCAAGTAAAAAATTACTGGAGTGATCTTCAAAATAATGGCACAGCATCAGTCAGTGTCCTGAGAGAAGGTTACACAGCCTCCCCTTTACACAAGATGGAAGAATGCAGCAAACGCACGAGGGAGCAGTATTCTCCCTGTCCTGGACCTTCTAAATGAGATTAAGAAGGTCTTGACATCAGTATCAAGCATCACTGATTTGTTTTGAACAGAGCAGGAGAAAGACATGGGAGTCATGCAAGATTACCCTCAGAGTTCTTGCTGCTCAGATGGGCTGAGAAGCAAGTTTAAAAATAGTATTTCTCAGCACCATCTCTCAAAAATAATTATTTATTAAGCAAGTCCATCATCTCTTTTTACTCATGCTTGGATCTAATATGCATATCTGTATGACATAAGAGGAACAACAGTGACTTTGGATAGCAGTCAGTGTAACCAGCTGCGCTAGATGACTATGTAAGCCAAGGTTGCCCCACGACAGGCAGGAGTCATTCAAGTAAGGGTCGCTCAATGCAGGGTCATTCAAGTAAGCAGCAACAACATGCACCCTGCACCTGGCTAACTTTGAATAGAAGCTCTTCCAAGGTCCTCAGCAGCATGCTTGCTGCAGACTCTTGGCTGTTGATTCTGTGTGAGTTGTAGATATGGAGGTGCATTGAGGGAATCTCCTTCACCAGGACTTTGATACCAACAGAGGACACCAGAAAACCCCTCTGGATCTTTGGCTGTGGCTGCCCCATACCTGGAAGTGCTCAAGGCCAGGTTGGATGGGGCTGGGAACAACCTGGCCTAGTGAAAGGCATCTGTGCCTGTGGCAGAGGAGTGGAACTAGGTGATATTTAAGGTCCCCTTCAACCCAAACCCATTCTGTCATCATTCAAAGACAGATGCAAGAGGATTTGATTGGCCTTCTGTGCTCTGAAATGCTAGTGGAGCTCTTTGCTGAAGGACTTCACTTGTAAGCTCTTGCTTACAAGGCAGTCTTATTCCTATTCCTACAAGAAGACCATTCTTACTGTAAAATAAGAGAATAGCAAGCCTAAATTTGAGTTTGAGTTCAGCACTCAAGAGATGTGACACTGCTCTTAATTCAGCAAGAGATAACACTCATATTGTCCAATCCAGTCCCAAAGCAGGATTATAATGTGTCAGTGCAGCCTCAATACAGGCTGTATTATTATTTGGATTAAAACAGCAGTAAGTATATAATCTCAGAAGTCCTATCACAGATATGTTTTTAAGAGGATCTTAGGCTTTGTAAATCATGAAGCTTAATTCAGACTAAAGGTCTTAAATTATGTATCTAATTTTCTAAAGAGCTGCACAAACATACAAACCCATGTCTTACAGCCTCACTTAATCCCAACACAAGGAAGGCCTACATCTAAGAAACCCAGCATAAAGCATTTAGGATACAGCAGAGATATCTAGAGCTGTAGTTTATTCTGTGTACTTTAGGCCAAGAAAAGAATAAATCAGACAAGATTTTCCCTAAGGAAAGCATTAACAGTGCACATTGCATTACGCAGCATTGTGCTGAGCATGTGAACCCATCAGTGCAGCAGCTGTGATAGCTGGGCTCAGAAATCCATGAAAAGGTTTTCAGCCTGATTCAAAAACCCATGGGAAATTACTGCACCCACAGAAGCCTGCTTAGCTACAAGCACAGATGAGAACTGCTGGGTGTTTAGAGGCTCCATGCTCAAGTATGGTACATTGCTACAGTCCATCTCAGTTGTGATGAAAAGGTAAACACCAAGCTACAGCATCACCTTCAGAGAGGGAAGTATCTCCTACAACAAAACCACAGATGACTGCAAAGTATGCAAACAACATTTTCTGTTATTGAGAGTGGCATTAGCAAAAAAACATCCAGAAGATCCTCATACTGACAACTTGTAACTGTAATGAATAGTAAAGGAACTGAAGTAGTTCTAAAGCAGAAAATATCATGTAGTGTTGTGTCACCTGCAAACTGCTCACACCAAAACCCACATCCAAACCAGCATTTGCAAGGTAGAGGGTGAAAGGAGCACACAGCATAGTGATTGTGACAGGACTCAAAGCACCAGCCAGTGGCTATCCAGACCTTACCACCAAGGACAGGGCCATTTCAGAGGTGAAGGCAGGACTTGTTTTTGCTCTGCTGCTGGCAGGCAGCAATTTACATCTATCTCAGATGCATTCAGGACAGGAAGGGAAAACTTATCTTTTAGGTACTGAAGAATGTCACTAAGATGTACTCAGCTATGTATTTTCACCTGAATCAAGACTGACAGGAATTCCCTTTGCCAGCTCCCCTTTCACCTTTTTTCAACTTGCTGTTGAACCGAAGAAAGTGGAATCTAACATATCTAAGGTTTCTAAAAGTAAAAAATGGAGAAAGAGAATACTCTAAAAAAATTGCCTACATTTATTACTATTTTGTTCGTTGCAGCCAAGTGAATATACATGCTGTTTTGAGAGTGAAGACATGAAGCCATGAGTAAATATTTATTTTTAAGCTAGCTCTTACACAGTATAAGCTTCTTCATCAGGACACATTTGGTTTCCTATGAAAAATGCTAGTGGTTTCACAGGTCTCAGGCACAGTTTAAACACCAGACAGAAACAGAACAGCTCCCAGCTGAGACCATCAGCACGTAATTCTATGTTCAACACCACTACCACTTCTGTTTTTTAAAAAGTAATAGGATACCCAATTGAATTACAGAATGTTTTGGGATGGAAGGCACCTTAAACATCAGCTTTCTCAGCCTATCTCCACAGCAGAGGTGTTTCAGCCCTCAGAGCATCTTTGTGGCCTCCTCTGGACTTGCTCCAACAGCCCCATGTCCTTCTGGATGCAGGACTGCAGGGGAGTGGATCTCACCAGAACAGAGCAGAGGCAGAGAATCCCCTCCCTGGACCTGCTGGTCACGCTGCTGGTGATGCAGCCCAGGACACAGTTGGTTTCTGGGCTCAAGCACACACTGCTGGGTCATTGGGAGCTTCTCATTGACCAACACCCCAAGTCCTCCTCAGGGCTGCTCTGAATCCAGTGTCTGCTCAGCATTTGTTTGTTCTTGGGATTGTCCCCAGGTGCAGGACCTTGCACTTGGCCTTGTTGAACCTGATGAGGTACTCAGGGGTCCACCTCTTTAGCTTGTCCAGGTCCCTCTGGATGGCATCTCTTTCTTCCAACATGTCAATTGCATCAGACAGCTTGACATGTGGTTAATAACAGTTAAACTGTATATTTGAGCACAATAAACTACTCTGTTCAGCATTAGTTATTAGCACTATTTTAATAACATTTCAAATGAAGTTTTACTCTGGCTTTCCATGTTCAAAAGGAGAGTGAAGGTAAAGTGACCTTAAGTATATTTGAGATTCTGCATATCGCATGGGGAAAACGCCACAGCAAATGAGGTGAAACATTACTGGGAAGAGGCAAGGACAGCTCAGACCTTATCTGTTCTGTTTGGCTGACCCAGCAGCTCAGAGATAGCAGCCAGCTGGCAAATCAGCACATGCTCTAAATCAGTCACAGTACATCTTGCTTTTTGCCTGAATCACAAATGGGCAGATGGGGCAAACAGGAGGAGAAAGGTGGGAGGCAGCATGCCAGGAAAAAAAAAGGGAAAAGAGGTAGAGAAGCAGTAGGATAAGAGCTGACAAGCCAGACTACTTTTTTTCTGTTCTGTTTTTCTTTAAAAAACCCCAAAATAAAAAACATTTCCTATGCCAACAGCAACCACAATAACATCCAAACTATAAATTTGGTTGATACTGCTCAGTGGTACAAGGCTATGCTGAATTTACAGAATTGGAACATAGCATTTTACCCTTTGCTTCTGGAATAGTGAAACAGAGTAAGAATATGCAGGTTAAAAAAAAAAAAAAAAA
>NDXB01005703.1:34997-50352 GCA_002631895.1 Agapornis roseicollis | reverse complement strand
GCTATGTTTAAAAAAAAAAAAAAAAAAAAAAAAAGGTAAAAAAAAAAAAAAAAAAAAAGAGGGGGATGGGGGGAGAGGGAACAATTCCACCAATAATTATGAATTAAGGAAGTCTCAGCAAATCTCCAGAAATTCTTACTGCTTTCCACTTTCAATCTTCCATAACTGCTGCAAAAACAAGCATATCAAATTCCAATATAATAAGTACTGTTTCATGCCCTCAAGCAGGAACTACTTTCAGGAACTAGAAAGCAACTAAAACTAGAAAAACATATTGATAGGCAAAAACTACTTGGGGTTTAACAGCAGAAATGTGTATCTCCCAGCTCTGTAAAGCCACATATTCATGCTCCTGGCTGAGTTAGTTTGCCTTAAATCAATTTGTATTCACACACATTAAAAAAGCTGGCATTATGTGTCATCACAATTTACCCTTCAGCTGCAGGAAAAACTCTACTTTGTGGCAAGTTTATTTTTTTTAAGTTTGTACAGATATAGTGCAAACCACTGTGTTTCTGACACTTCTTAAATCTAGTACCAGGTGAACTATTCATACCCCAAAATCACAGACCCTGTCAGAACACCCACAGCTATAGACACCATCTAGAGTTCTGCATCCAGCTTTGTGATCCCCAGCACAAAAGGGACAAGGAGTTGTTGAAGTGAAACCAGAGGAGACCGCAAAGAGGCTCCAAGGGCTGGAGTGCCTCTGCTATGGAGACAGGCTGAGAGCTGGGCTTGCTCAGCCTGGAGAAGAGAAGGCTCTGGGAAGGCCTTGTAGTGGCCTTTCAATAACTAAAAGGGACCTACAAGAAGTCTGAAGAGGGATTTTTTTGCAAGGGCAAGTAGCAATAGGACAAGGGGGAATGACTTTAACCTTAAACTTAAATGAGATATTAGAAAGAAGCTCTTCCCTGTGACAATAGTATGACATTGGAACAGGTTGCCCAGAGAAGCAGTAGCTGCCCCATCCCTAGGAGGCCAGGTTGGACAAGGCTTTGAGCAACCTGGTCTAGTAGAAGGTGTTCCTGCCCATGGCAGGGGGTTGGAACTGGATGAGCTTTAAGGTCCCTTCCAGCCCAAACCACCCTGTGCCAAACCATGATGCCTGCTCTACACTTTCAAGGAAATCTGGAAGAGAAATGCCCTGTTGCAACTTCACCTTCACTCCCACTCACTGCACACAAAAGGACAAGCAGCCCCAGATACGGTTTCAGTATTGAGTCAAAGGAAAGAAAGTCCAGCATAGCACCTATAGGATAAAGGGCAGATGGCCTCCAGAGGTCTCTTCCAGCCACAACCATTCTGTGATTCTGAGATTTTATTACTAATATGTTGCAGATAAAAGCAGCACAATCACTATGCCAGGTTCTGACACAAACACACAACTGCATCATGCATCACGTACTCCCCATAACCAAATAAATAATGCAACACATGTAGGCCAAGTGGTATTAAAATGCTGAGTCCCACTGGAGTTCAGTTTCTGCATGGTATCCTCCAATTAATGCTGTTCTTATGGAGTCTGGATCTTACCTCTGTAGCAATACCGAGCTCTTCAAGAGAAAAGCACACTGCCCTATTTCAGAAAAAGTTTTTTTGTTAACAGAAACAGTCTCTTTAAAACAAAATCCCTACATTCATCAAAGAAAATCTGAAAGAGCATACACAGTTCAAAGCCTAAAAGGAACAAAAGTAATCACTGTTACTTGGAAAATTCCTCCAGTGCTCCAAGGCATTCCAGGCATAGTTGGTTGTTACTTAGTTTCTACTGACAAAACTAATTTTTGCCAGCTCACTCAGAATTAAAAAAAAGAAAAAGCCACAACCAAACCCCAAGAACTCAGCTGAACAGCAGCTTTGTGGGTTTGGGGTGTTTCTACTTGGAACTAAACTTTCAGTATTGCCGGTATAATAACCTGCTTAGACCTGACCACATTCAAGTGGTGCATGATGTATCCCATAAAGCTGGTGTTATGACAAGGGGATTACAACTTTATCCTTTTGTTTGTAAACACTTAGATGTCAGGATACCATTGTGTTCTACAGAATGTTTGGTGAACAGCCAGTACCCAAACTTTCAATTACTATTGTGAATTTATTCACAGGTTTTTTAAAGAGCCTCTTGTAGCTATCATTTTACAATGATGGGAGGGAAGAAAGAAGCCCTCTTATGATTTGGCAGCCTATTAACTTGACCAATAGATCTCCACATGAAAACATGATGGTCCTAGCCCTGGAATTTGGCAAAAAAAGCTGCTCTATCTCTGGGACAACTGCACAACTTGCTTTCACAGAATCACAGAATGGTTTGGTTTAAGACCTTAAAGCCCATCTAGTTCCAAACTTCTTGCCACAGGCAGAGACGCCTTCTACTAAACCAGATTGCTCAAAGCCCCGTCCAACCTGGCCTTGAACACTGCCAGGGATGGGGCAGCCACAGCTTCTCTGGGCAACCTGTGCCAGGACCTCATCACCCTCACAGGGAAGAGCTTCTGCCTAAGAGCTCATCTAAATCTCCCCTCTGTCAGGTTAAAGCTATTCCCCTTTGTCCTGTCCCTACATGCCTTTGTCAAAAGTCTCTCTCCAGCTTATATACTCTCCAGTTTATGTACTAGGCATGAAATGCTGTGGTATGGAATAGTTTGGGTCAGGTGTCCTGTCTCTGTTCCCTCCTCACTGGCAGACCATGAGAGGCTGAGAAGTCCTGAATTCAGAGTATATGCTACTTAGCAACAACTAAAACATCATTATTATCAGCATTATTCCCAGAATAAAGCCAAAACACAGCACTGCACCAGCTACTAGGACGAAAAATAACTTACAGCTGAAACCAGAACTCACTATCAGCTATATTTTCTGTCAAAACACAGAATTAATCCACAATTAATGGCTAAATTGTGTTATGAAGCCCCAATTCCAGAATAGCTACCACTTTGACCATTTTTAGGGCTTTTTTGTGAGCAACTTGACTGTTCACCACACAACACACAGGGCAACTGGCGCAATGCAAAGGTAAGCTACAAAGAACAAAACTGTGTTTAGAGCTCCTGAACTCCAGTTTCTTCATAGTAAGGTTTTGAAATGCCTATTTTAAAAATGCAGTGGCTTTTTCTCTTGTGTGGCAGGTGGGATTTAGGAGACCTTACGATAACCCCCATGAACAATTCAGCTTCTTCAGCTCTGAGATTAAATATATCAAAAGCACATTCACAAAACAATTAGGTAATTTTTCAAACAGAAAGAGAATTTTTATCATAAATTTAATAGAGATTTCTTTTCTTTGTGAGGCCTTTCTAGTGTCAAATAGCCATGCCTACTTTTGCAGCCGTCTGCCTAGAAAAGTGCTTTCGACTTCTGTGTGTGCATTTATGGCAGAGCTACGAGGACCTGTCACCTGGTCTCTTGAGGAAAAAGGAAAATCTTTCAAAGCAACTTTTCCTGCCTGTTTTCAGTCCGTTAAAGCAGTCTACAACAGTGTTTTGGAAAGATTTGTCTCGCTATTTTCACTTGAAAGTGATCTCAAGGCTTACTGCAATTCTTTGTTGCAAGATGGTTTTTCCTACAGACTCAGCAAAAGGATAGAAGTTGGGAACAAGCCAAACCAGTGCCAGTACCTCCTCCACCAATAGGAACTGTGCCAGAAAACTCCCCAGGCACTTCCCTGCTCACTTCCCTTGTACAGGATTTGGAAACTGTCAACACTCCTTTCACAAAGAAAAACATGCTGACATCCAGAGACATTTCTAAGGGTAGTCTAATGGCAGCTGGAAGTAGAAAGTAAAGGTGGGAAAGAGGGGTGGCAGGAGAGAGGAGTACTTTATGAGCTCCTAGGAATGAGAAAAAAATTATGTATCATCCAAGTCATAAACTCATTATTGCCTCTACTTTAAACCTTCTTGAATTTGTCTTCCTTGAAAATACAATTACATCATCCAAAACCATTCTGGAAGAGTTGTTTGTTAGGTTTTTTTTCCCCAGCAACCCAGTTTTATTTACACACACATACCTAGCTATACACAACTGCGTGCATCCATCCAGTATCCTCTGACAAAAAAAAAAAAACAAACCAAAACCAACCACTATACTTCAGCACTCTCTGCTTCAAACAAAGAAGAGAAAAAGAGAACAGTCCATGATCAAGAGCAAGAGCCATTTGCAGGAGTAGGAGTGAACCTGCAGCCATGAGGGCTCCAAGCTTCCAGAGTAGCCCCCAACCTTTCCACCCTCATAGGAAGCAGGCAGTCACTGCAAGTTACACAAATTACTGCAAGAACTCTTCAACCCAGGGAAACAAATAATTCACTGACAACTTTCAGAAAATTTTGGGAATGTTGTCTATTTCTTTTAGATACTAACTCCCTCTAAACACAGTGTGTAGAACAGGTGCCTCTCCCATGCTTAAATTTTTAAGAGAATATTTCTAATTTTAATTAAATGCATACTTGCTATTTCCCTTCTACTGAATTACTTAGGCCATGAAGAAGCTCTATAGTATAACACCTACCACTATACACTTCCTTCTTTACAGACCACATCCCCAGAGATCTTACAGTCATTTCTCTCATGACTGTCCCTGCAATTTATGTTAGATAATCACAGAGACTGCAACTCAGGAGAAACCTTCCAGCTCAGTCTAAATAACAAATCAAACTACCCTTTCCATGTAGTAAGTCAATTCATGGACTGTTTTGGATCCAACTCCAAATTAGGGACTCAAGTAGTATTTAAAACTACATACATACACTTGAAATCACAAAAGATGTTGATCTAATCGTGTATGGGAGGGAGGGAGAAGATAGGAGCTGTAGGCAAGAAAGGTGGGTCATCAGCATAGAAGTTATTTGTCTTTCCTTCATGGTTCAGTAGCTGCCTGGATTTCCTTACTTTAGCACACATGTTTCACGATCACAGAGATAAGACAGAGATTGTTGCACAATGTCTACATACTCTCAACTCAAACCTCCCATTGACATCCAAGGAGCAAGGTGAAAGAACAGCAAGATGTGTCAGAACCACTTGAGTAAAGAAAGAATCCAAGCACTGCAGCTTGTCAAGACACTGGCATCTCAAAAAGAGCACTTCAAAAAACTCTTGACATACATTAGAAGTCTCAAACATTCAGCTATAGTAAAATTAGTGTTTGATCTCTCTCAAAAAAAGCTGGTCATACTGTCTTTCACTCTTCCCAAGAAGACAGACTACGTAACTTTCCTCCCCCACTCACCTCTTTCAATACTGTCTATATTCCTCCAACCCATTTTAGCAAACTTGACTGATAACATGAAGATAAGAAAGCAGGCAGCAGTCAACATCCCTGTCACCACCCCTGGAGTTATTTAAAAGACGTGTAAACATAGTCCTTAGGGACATGGTTTAGTGGTGGTTAACGGTTGGACTTGATCTCAAGGGTCTCTTCCAACCTAAATATGATTCCAATATCCACTTTGACATTCCCTATATGCTGAATGCCAACAGAATTTTAAGCATTTTGGCATGCACCAATATCCTACTTTTTCTTCAGGAAGATTTCAAGCCTAGCATTCTTTTTATGCAAACTCACTCAAACAGTTCATCAGATGCAAGATTACAGTTCTGCGATGAATGATGTTAAGAAATTGCTTTCCTCACCTACTCATATCCTCACTACAGAAAGCAGGAGTTACTATCTGTTGTCATTTTCGCAATCTAGAATGAGATTTCAGGTCTGAAATCTTATTACTAGAGTACTTGGCATGAGGAAATAAGTAAAATATTTGCCACAGAGAAACTAAGACTAGAAAGAACCATCAAGACAAGCAGCCTAGATCCCTCCATAGCCCCTCTGACTACTGCTTTTCAGGGTGACGTTTTTGCACCAAACTACTCTTCTGCCTGACCTAGAAAGAAATCCTTATCCCCACTGTACATTCAAATCATCTGTTCTTTTTCCCAGCACAAGGGTGGTAAATAAGCTATAATTGACCTGTTTGCTCAGAAGCAAAGGGAAAATACAGCGTATTATGAAAATTACAGGCAAGCCTTCACCATGACAGCTCAGATCCCATGTCCTGTATATGCCCTACTAATGGCTCCAGACTGCTGGAAAAATGTCATAGTGCTCTAGTCAGAATTAAACTTGCTTAAATGTAGAATTGCATAAAGCAATGCATCAAGAACATGTTCTGAAGACAAAAAACAAACAAACAAACAAACAACCAAAACAAAACCCAACACAAAACAAAAAAAACCCCAAACATCTCTTGAGTGAAAAGGAAAGACAGATATTCAGCTTGTGGGCACACAATGCCTGCAGTGAAGCCAAGGTGCAGCTGAATGCACAGCTACAAGACAGAAACCTGAAGGTGCAGCAGCCCTTAGTTACCAGACAAAAATACTGCTTCTATATCCAGCACTTCCATTTCTTGCTCTCTGAAAAATATCTATTTCTTCAGTATTTGGGGATAAAGCCCAACTATTTCTTCCTAAATAAGTAATACTGATTCACCACAACATTCCCCTGTGCCTCTAAATTTCCTAAATTCATCTTTTGTCCACATGATGCATTTACACATCTGCTTCGTCTATTCTTCTCCCTCCCACCTCAACAAATTGTTGTGGTCATTTTTAAATGTAGGAAATATTTCATGAACTATTCCTCAGTCAACACACCACATAAATATTTCAAAGCACTGCAGTTTGTTCATGCCCATTGTGTTCCAACTGAAAACTTTCATTCGGGAAATCAGATAATCCTTTAGTGTTTAATGGGGAAGGTAATTTTGAATAAACTTTAATTCCCTACTTCTTATTCCAGTGATCTTTATTTATTCTTGTGTACAAAAAAATCCCTTAAACACTTCTACCAATACCCTTCACCTCCAAATACCAATCTGGCAGCTGCTTTAGTGCTTGTATATTACTATTTGTGATTTATTCATGCTGGGGAAAAAATAAGAGTCAGTAACAGGCATTAGCAAAGAAATATGACTGGTAGTACCAACTGCAGAAGCAACAACGTAGACAGTCTAAAAGCATGTGACCACAAACTAATTCCAAAGTTAGCTAGCTGGAATAGGCATTGCAACTGGGGATGGCAAAGCTATGCGTAATTTTTGGCTGACAAAACATTCTTCCAGAGACTATGGCCTGCAGCGCTGTAAGAAGCAATCAAGGATTAAGTTATCATTTCACAGCTCTGGCAAGAGAACTCAGATATTTAGCAAGGTGAAACATGCACCCTGCACCATCAGTTATCCTTTTTATCCAAATAAATTGTGTCAGACTAAATCCTGCCAGGTACTTCCCTGCCAACCAATCTCCTGGGCTTTGGACACTGGCCAATGACTTGTTCGTTCTTGCCAGCTCTCATGTTATCCCATGGCAGGGTAAAGACATGTTTGTATGGAGGCTATAATTCCCACCCTAGAGCAGACTGACAGGAGACCGTTCCTAGTACTCTTCTTAGGCACCTAAAAAGCGCAAACATGAATCTTTCAGTCTGTCACTAACTTTGTATCACATATACTACACCATACCTGAATAAGGGATGCAGGGCTTTTAGATGAGAAGTTATGCCCCACAGGTTTTCAGCAGATTTCACTAAGTCTTTCAAAGGGAATTCAGGTAAATCCAGCAGCACTGGCAGCCAATCTTCCCCCAGCAGCTTTGAAGCACCTACAGGCCAAGGTCAGAGGCACTGCTAAATGTGCAGCAGCTGTCAAACAGATTTTCTCCTTCCTCAGTCTTATCACTAATTAGTTCTAAGAGCATCCCCAAGCAACGCCATCTATTTGCTTCCTGCACTGCTCTTGAACACAGAGCTGTTTATCTCCCCAGCATGCCTTTTCTTTTGAAATCCCTTTCAACACCTCTCCCTCAAAGAAAATCCCAAAGAACACAAAAGGCAACCCCAAAAGGAGCCTTAAACCCTTTCATAAACTGTTCCTGGAGCAAAAACTGTTTATGATTGTAGACATATAACAAAAAAGTCCTTTTCATGATGTTGTATGTGCTGTACTACATGCAGTTCAGGCCAATTAAAGGTTCATTGTATGTTCAAATGTCTCGCGCTGCAAGAATGCAGCTATGCAGCTATGTAAGTACCTACTCACTCACTTATACAATGTCAAAGACCTCAAAATAAGGAAAATAGCACATAGAGCAGGGAACCAGAACTGGCTAACAAAAATTTCTGCACCAGGAGCCACATATAAATGAGCCATCATGACTAAATGTGTAATAATTGTAGGTCAGATCCTATGCTAGTTGTGAATTCAAAGCTCAGAACCTTTTTCTGGACTAAAGCATCTACGATGTCCATACTGGATAGTGAAAATAGTCATTAGGCTTTTCCGTAAACTCTGCCGTAATAAACTGGCTTTTTAGAAAGTCCTAATGAACAAAACTATCAATTATCCAGAAAGTGAGACCTGAGCGCTGGTTCCCACTGCCAGGAATGATTAATATAAAATGCATACTCAGGCACTGCAGAAAATGTAGAAATAACTTCATTCTCATCACTGATCACAAGAATAGCTTGTGGCCTGGTGGTACAGGATAAAGCAAAAGTTTCTGTGTCACCAGTCAATCCTGCTATAAAGTAATTAAAGAAGGAAAACCCCTTAATAATCCAGAAAAGCAGTCACATTTCCTCACTGTAGTCTAATGAAATTTCTAGCTCCTACTTCTGAATTCTCCACCTCAATATGCATCCTTCTTAAAATAATTCTACCATCAGGAGAAGACCACATTTTAACCAAATACTATGTAATTTCTTTGTGAAGCGTATGTGGATGTAGCCTATGTTCGATATGGATTTTGTTACATTCTGGTCACAATACTCTCTGAAGAAGTTGAAATTCTGAAAGTACAAAAACTTAAACCAAGTAAAAGATAGAAAGTCATCTTCAACCTAAAATCTGACCTGTTTACCTCCTTACACTGCTCTTTTGTTCCACAGTAGCCACCAGCACCAGACACTTGCTAGCAGCTGGTTTCACTTAAACCTCTCTTTCCCTTTTCCAATGATCTATTTGGGAGACAAAATGTGGTACATGCCATGTGGAAAGTGTTCTACACTCTGTGGTCTCAGTGATAGCATAATAGCTCACATACACAGTTAAGGGGTCATTCACTCTCCTGAAAAAAACCCAACACACAGGTAGTATCACATAAACTCTGAATGCCAAGTTTGCATTGCAAAGAAGCTATTTTAAGTCTGCAAGTGCAGGCTACACAGCTAGTTGCTGATATTCATAAACAGTAATGAGCTGACAGTCTTTCATGTGTACTGAAAGCTTTGAGTCAAATGATGGTTTCTGCTGAATTCTAACTTTGAACTTCCAGATTGCCTGCTGGTTGCCTCTTCTAACTAAAGTGCCTTGCTTATAGATGCAAGTTGTTGCCTGCATGACTGTGATCCATATGGGACAGCATTTGCAAAAGCACTTTATATGACACAATTGTGATTTAGTACTGCATGCAGCAGTGCCCCTATAAACAATAATAAAAGCAGATGTTTCTACATGTATCAAGAGAATCCATTTTAATTATTTTAAACATACACATTACCAAGAAAAGCATTATTTTAGCTAATGCTAAACCAAATTCAGAGATTAGAAAGGTGCTGAACAATACCTGTAGTTCATCCTAGAGTAGAGATGACTACAGAAGACCTTAGAGCAGCTTACAGTGTGTAAATGGCCTGACAAGAAAGCTGGAGAGGGACTTTGGACAAGGTCAGGAAAAGATAGGAACAGGGGGAATGTTTTTAAACTGACAGAGGGGAGACTGAGATGAGCTCTTAGGCAGAAGTTCTTCCCTGTGAGGGTGCTGAGGCACTGGCACAGGGTGTCCGGAGAAGCTGTGGCTGCCCCATCCCTGGCAGTGTTCAAGGCCAGGTTGGACACAGGGGCTTGGAGCAACCTGGTCTAGTGCAAGGTGTGCCAGCCAGTGGCAGGAGCTTGGAACTGAATGAGCTTTAAGGTCTCTTCCAACCCAAACCATTCTGTGATTCTATGACTCTGTGAATTACAAAAAGCAGTTACAAGTATCTATGTTGAGGAACAGGAAGATGAATTTTCACAGATGAACAGCACTGACTCTGTAGCCATTCCCTTGTATCACCCATACTGTGTTTCTCTAAATCCAAAAGACATCATGCCTTCTTGAGAAGCTGAAAACCAAATACAAATTTTTTTGCTAATTTAAGGCTATACATCTAATCCTTAACACACTTCATGCAGGATGACAAAACAAGAACTGTTAACTAAATGTACTCCTAAAATGTCACTGCTGGATTCCGTGGTTACTGCATCATCCACTCAAAGTCACACAGCAGATTTGCAGTCACACTGAAAAAACCAACAACCCAACATAACTTAGTGTGGAATTTAACAGTCAGCTGGTCTCCTTCCCATTTGTATCGTTACCATATAAAATACTGTGTAATAATAAACCATGAAGTTGTAACCAAAATATTACCTCCCTTCCCAGAGAAGTAGGGGGATGATTTTCAAGCTTCCACATTACATGGCACAAGCAGAGAAATTCAAATGGGTGGAAGCTGCAATGCTTTACAGTTAGACCACATACATCAGTTAAACTCAACAGTCGTTTTTTCCAAGTAGACATTTCCCTGACAATAACTGCCCCCAAAAGTGCAGATGTATCAACTCGGTGACATGTTACTTCCTTACAAAACAAAACCAAACCCCCACACATACAAGTTGCTTAAGAGAACATTATCTTTAATGTCTGACCTGTTTTGGTGGGGGCTTGTAGCGGGAACAGGAAGGCAGGCTCTCTATTTGAAAGGAGGAAAAGTTACTGCATGAAAATGTACTTGTAGTCTTGTTAAAAATAGTCTACAGTGTATTTGTGGGTTAGCTGTTTCAGAGAGATCACACTTTGCCCACCACTATAAATTATCACATATTCATAAAAGCAGTAACTGAAGGGAAAAAAGGAATCCCAAACCTGACTGCTTTACAAAGAAATTTGCCATATACCACCAGTTAGCATATATTTAAAGAGACAAACTGAAAATATGCAGCACAACGATAGAGCCACACATGGAGCTAGTATTTTCCATCTGAACAGGGTGGGAGGGAAGAGTCAACAGCCAAAATTCTCCCTGAGAGTTGACACACTGTTTGTCTCATCTGGAGTACAGGGCTAAGATCATGCAGCCACCATGGTAAAATGACTTTAAACAGCCCTCTGTATACTTTCCTTTTTCAGATTCCCTGCTCTTGCTGGCAACAGTATCACACCAGCCATGGCAGCAATGGTTGAAGCCCTAGTGAAAAGTAAGTGATTTAGCTGTTATACCATCTACAAATGCTTTTCAATCTTCACACACACACTTGATAAAGACATATTAATTTTCTAAAGGACCTGTGAGCCATGAAGGAACAAATTTACATCTACAGGCAGCAGACTTTATTTCTTCTGCAGACCTTCAGGGACAGTGCCTGACACCCGTGCCCACCTCCCACAATCAGTTCTAAACCAGCACTGGAACAAGTCTTTTGGATGTGCTAAGCTATCCTCCTTCTCCTGCTGACAGGAAGCAAGAAAGCAAATGCTGTCAGTTTGCAGGCAGGTTGGGAGATGATCCAAGGTCAGCTGCTCTAGGCTAAAGCCTGTACTGCAGAAGAAACAATTTGTTAACAGTTGTTTTCCCCAAAACACAGCCCTGAAAAGGGGTGGGTAGAAGTCATCTCTCTCCCCTAGGATTTTTTCGCAAAGGGAAAAGACTTAATAGTTTACTTTGATAAAAACCACTTAATGAATGTGAGATTAATCTCTGACTTTCAGATAAAAGCTGATGGCCATCACAAGAACTAAATATAACAGCTGACAATGTACATAAGAGGAAGCAGAAGCAAAGGGATATTCATGTGAAGATCAGATCACATGTCACAGCTGAGTGAGCTCCTCAGACACCAGGCTTCAGCACACTGGCTTTTCCTCAGCTGGAACTTCTTTCTGAACACTGGCCCAATTTTAACAAACAAGCTAATTTTGGTGTTATTCAGCTGGTTCTTTAGGCAGTTTTGGGTTGGGTTTTTTGTTTGTTTGGGGGTTGGTTTGGTTGGTTGGTTGGGTTTTTTTTTGTGTTTTGTTGTTGTTTGGCTGGTTGGGGTGGGGGTGGTAAGTTCTTTGAAGCACCTCTAATTATGAGCACTGCATTCTAAGCCATGTAAACACAGTAAGACCAGAAAACTGGTCTTATGACAGTTGTGCACACATTTAGCAAAGCACATATAGAAGACAATGGAATTCACAAGGAGAAATACTCTAAAAACATTATCCATTTCTCTATTGCATTCAGTTTCCTGTAATATTATATGTACAGATGCCATACCCAGCAGAATGGAGGACGATGCATTTCTAGAACCATTGCAGGTGACCCACTGTATAAAATGAACTTTAGAGATTGTCAAGTTATTTGACAGCATTTAAAAGAGACAAACTCCAAGAAGCAATAACCTCATGTGGCTTCCACACCACACACCTGCACCATTCTGCCTGCCTTTACATGAAAGGCAGTCATAAAACTAAACACATGCAGAAAGAACATCCTAAAACTCAAAGCACTCAGATACACAGAGCAGAACAACGACAGCATTTTGGTAAGCCAATTTTGTACCTTCATCAGCTTGACAGTATTCCTTTAACCTCATTAATGCTCTGCAGCCAGAATAACAAAATAGACAAGATGCCTAATTACCATAATTTGGCCACTCTGGCTTATGAAATCCCCAAGTGCTCATTCATGCAGTTGATTGAATAAGTCTGTCCAAGCATAACCACAAAAACAGAAGATATGCTGGATATTCAATTTGGTCATTTTGATGCTCCGAAAAACAGGACACAGAGATAAAATTCCTCTCTACAGGTACTGCAGTTGCAGTTATTACCATATGTAGAATTGTACATGCTCTTGGAACATGTATTCTATGATTTCATAACTAGGTCCCATGAAAATAAATTAATTTAAGCTGCTATTTTAAGCAGAAGATGAATAAAAGGTGTTTAAAGATCAAGCACCACTGCTAAGACATCCCACCCAAATTTTAGATTAGATATTAGGAAGTTGCTCCCTGTGAAGGTGATGAGGCCCTGGCCCAGGTTGCCCAGAGAAGCTGTGGCTGCCCCATCCCTGGCAGTGTTCAAGGCCAGGCTGGATGGGGCTCAGAGCAATCTGGGGTCTAGCGGAAGATGTCCCTGCGCATGCAGTGGGTGCTGGAACTAGCTTTAGAGTCCCTTCCAAACCAAACCATCTTGTGATTCTAAGCTTCTTACCATGCCTTACTTACCAGTAGCAGAAAGTGGAGTCTGCTGTCCTGATTTGCAGTATTTGCACTAGCACCATGAGTTAATGCTGCTGAAACACGTGTAGAATGAGCAGAGGGTATTTATCCTTGCTGGCAACCTTCACTGGCTCTAGTTATTGTAGTGTTGAATTGAGGGGGAGACAAAAATGCACTGCTGCTATTGTGCTGGTTACAGTGACCAGGAAATCAGTCTCCAGGGAATAAAGCACTTTATATAAGTGGTACAGTTATAAATCAGAGGGCTGAGGGTACAGTTCTCTCTCTACACCCCCAACAGACAATAATAAATCAACATTAGGACTGCAGCAGCCCTTAGGAATGCAGCTTCACCTTCTCGGCTGATCAGACTGTCCAGGCACATAGTGCCGTACAGTTTTGGGTAGAACTGATATAGCAGAAGGAGACAGGCTATTGAAACTGTCAAGTGTCAGAGCTGGAAAGAATTCAGACAGACACTTGGCCCACACACAAGGGCTTCGAAACACAGTTTGCATTTGGCTGTGTTAAAAGCAAGCACCTGAAGAGATCTTCCCTTGCTTCTAACTCCCTCCTTACACCTCTATTTTTTCCCCTTGAACTTTTATTTTCCCATCAGCAATTTAATGACCAATTGCTCCCAGAGGAAGCAATTCCAAACATGCAAGTTCCCATTTATTGTTCTACAGAATGAGAGGAAAATCTAGCCTCTCCAAGTACAACACAGTGTTTGAAACATTACATTTGCCTTCCAGAGTTGAAAGGGAAAGAAATCTGTTTAAAACATGACTTGCAAAAAGAAAGGAAAATATGTTACAGGCATAAAGCTGTATTGTAAGAGACTGCCTGAAAGGCTGCCAATGCTGCAATCCCCCACATTATAAACTTGAGGAATATCTAATATTTGGTGTTTTTTAGCTGCCATACAGTTTCAAGTAGGATTCAGATACCAAAAGAGATTTTAAAACTCTCAAGCTCTTTTGTAAGCCATTCAAAGGTCCTAGCTTGTGTCAAGTTCAATGCTCCTTTCAGAAATCAGGCAACTGACTTAGCCTGCCTAAAAATCACTGAGCAAACCCAATGGAAATCAGCAGGGGAAAAAAAAAATAAAATAAATCACTTGGTATCCTCCCCAAGCTATTTATTCTTCCCAGATGGAATGGTTTTTAAGTTCAACTGCTAAATGTGTTTTCTTCCAATGACTTATGAGTGCTTAGAAGATTAAATACTAAAACCTTTCAAACACCATAGAATCACAGAATGGTTTTGGCTGTGATGGGCAGGAACTCCTTTCACAACCAGGTTGCTCCAAGCCCTATCCAGCCTGGCCTTGAACACTGCCAGGAATGGGGCAGACACAGCTTCCCTGGGTAACCTGTGTCAGGGCCTTACCACACTCAGGGAACAACTTCTGCCTCAGATCTCATCTAAATCTCCTCTCTGTCAGTTTACAGCTATTACCCCTTGTTCCATCCCTACAGGCTCTTGTCAAAAACCCCTCTCCATGTTCCTTTTTGGCTCGTTTAGGCACTAGAAGTTGATCTAAGGTCTCTCTGGAGCCTTCTCTTCTTCAGGCTGAACAAGCCCAGCCCTCTCAGCCTGTCTCCATAGCAGAGCTGCTCCAGCACTTAGAACATCAATATACAGCCCTTCATAGTTCATTATAAAGAAAATCATGGACAAGTACACATATAACCATTCCCATACTAGATGCAAAGTAAACTTTCATTAAAAACAACCCTGCTCAGTTTAACAAATAAGCCTAGCGATCATATTTATCAATGAGCAATATGCAATGAAGCAGTCTTTCAAGCCCAGTGAGCTTATTCGCTTTATGTTCTTAAACACATCCTATTGAATCATCACAGCATACAGATATGATTAAAAAAATCTACATTATAATTTTATAAACCTTAGATCAGGCAGCGTTGGGGCTTGTGAGCGTGTTTGTCACCTGGTTCAGGGGCATTAACTCTGCTATCTGTGCCATCAACAAAATCAACCTATTGCAGATTACTTAAATGTGAAACTTTTCTTTCTTTTTTTTTTTTTTT
>NDXB01005703.1:0-34870 GCA_002631895.1 Agapornis roseicollis | reverse complement strand
TGGGATTTTTTTTTTTTTTTTTTTTTTTTTATTTTTAAATAATAGAAAAGCATCAAGTGTTTCTTAAAGCCTCTTGCATTGTTCCCACTGTACGGGTATGATAAAGGGGAACAGTAACTTATACAAGGCTGCCTGTGCTGACAGCAAAGGCAGAGCTCAGAGCCTTCTTTGTCCCCTCCTCCCACTACATGCTTTATTGCCTATCATGCCAACCTGAGGAAGAGAATTTCACAACACAACTCATTTTGTCCAGCATCTAAGGGCTTTAGAAAGAAGGCAAGGGGAGGGAGATTGCACTTAAGGCCTCATAGTAATGTACTGCCCTGCCTTTTCCCACATGAAGTCTTCCTTTCAGCCACCAAATTAAATGAGGTTTGTTCACAGAGTTGTTCATACCAATATGAACAGCTTTTTGAACTGAATATAGATAAACAGAGACTTCAGGGAGGTTATCCGACATTGTCACATGGCCCATGTAAAATCTCATTTAAATGCAACTGCGAACAACTGGGAGCATATTGAAACCGAATAAATTCGATACATCATAACATCACAGATTGGTTTGGGTTGGAAGGGACCTTAAAGTTCCAAGCCTTGCAGGGACATCTTTCACTAGATTGGATTGCTCAAAGCTCTGTCCTCCCTGGCCTTGGTCATTACCAATTTATATCTGTCCTATGACCACGCACCATACTTCCATGTCCTCTATACATCAGAGATATCAAACCCGGTCAGGTTCGACAGTTAACCTGACCCTGTAGTACCAGCTGCAAAATTACACCCATCAACTTGTGTTTGGCTATCACAGCTCCTTCTGAAAAACATTCTTATTATTGCAAACAAGAGCCCACTGCTACCTGTCATAGTTTGCTCTAATAGTTCATAACCTTCGCAGTTAAAAATCGTACACTAACTCCTAATTTGTATTTCTCTAGTTTTAGGCTTTCATACACTTAGCCTTTTTCATACCCTTCCCTTCTCACAGTGCAAGTTTCCAAGATGATGACAGCACTTTCTATCACGCGCAAGTCATGTGTTAGCACCAGCATGTGAAGAACTTCACGTCTGATCCTTCAGTCTCTAAAGCTTACAGTGTGAAGACATATTTAAGCAAAACAAAATTCAGTAATGAGACAAATATGTGCTGGTAGCATGTATCTTACACACAAATACCATATTTTATACTCAGTCTTATGATAAAGTGAATTCCACTTCCAAACCTTTCCATTGGAGAGGTTTCGATTTGATTATTGGAATTGAAGCAAACGATAAGCAGCTAAAGCCATTTCATACTACTGACTTAAAACTATGTGTCAAAGACTACCTGTTTCATATCATAGGAACAAATATTTTATGGTGTCATGGTTTAAGCTAAAATCAGGAAATACTGAATGATTCTTATAAAATCCCAGAATGGAAAATGCCATAGCAAAGCACAAGTATGCAAGGCTACAGCACAGAAAATGGTCTCGGTTTTACAGAATGAGTACTGCAATAGAAACCAAATCTCCTTAACTTTCAAACACCAAAGTGTAGAAATCAAGATTTTGTTTGGTTTAGCTAAATACACAGCATTAGTCTATCAATCCTCACTTCACATTTCTGTCAAGAGAACTGCAACACTAAAGCTCCACTTAAATAGGAAACCCCAAACGAGAGCAGCAATCAGCCTCAGACAAAACCTCCATGGTATCAAAACAGTCTCAAGTGCCAGCAGACAGTATCAGCAAACAAGTGGGATAAGGTAGAGCAGAATCACTTAGACTGCAAGAAAATAACCTTGTCATTTCAAATAACTCAGCTGTCTCCTACTTACCTTTCAGCTTGCAAGGTTCGCAGCTCAAGTTAGCAATGTTAAACCAGCATCACTTGGCTGCTGACACCACAGTAGCTGCCAGCAGTGAACTTTTTGCTGCGATAAGCAGTCTTTGATGATAAAAAATAAGATTTCTATCTGCATCAGGTCCTCAACCACTGCTGATTAAAAAATGGTACAACAGAACAAACATTTCTGAAGCACTGATTCACGAGATAAACATATTGTATACATTGTTGGTTGTATGCACAAGGAAGGCCTAGAATAGACTCTAAAACATAGAGATATTAAAAAAAAATAATCACAGCATAGTTTGGGAGGGACCTTAAAGCTTATTCAATTCCAGCCCCCTGCCACAGGCAGGGACACCTTCCACCAGACTAGGTTGCTCCAAGCCCTGTCCAACCTGGCCTTTAACACTGCCAGGATGGGTCAGCCACAGCTTCTCTGGGTAACCTATGACAGGGCTTTACCAACCTCACAGGGAACAACTTCTGCCCAATATCTTATCTAAATCTCTCCTCTCTCAGTTTAAAGCCATTCTCCCTTGTCCTGTCATGACATGCTCATGTCATAAGTCCCTCTCCACATTTCATGGAGGGCCCCCTTAGGTATTAGAAGGCTGATATAAGGTCTCCACTGACCTTAAAAACAATGCAATCCATCCGATCTAACTTTCTAAGAATGTCGAAAGATTATTTTATCTTCCCCATAGCACAAACCAGGAGGATCATACACACTGTCAAACTCCTGGACACAATATTAGTAGGTGATTCTTAATGAAGGTGCTTTTAAAAAAGCAAAGAATTTGAGCCATGGAAAGTGAGTGTTTACAGGAAGGAACCTGCTCTGCCTGGATCTCACTGCTGTGGAAGCAAAGTCACTTTGAAGTTCTCCATGGCTGCATTGTTTCAGCTGTTAAATGCAAGGTAAACCTCCCAGGGGGTTAAAATAAAGCCGTAAGACTTGCAGCTATTTTATAGCTTCAGGGAGAAATGTCAGCCAACAAGCAGAACTGTCACGTACTCACTTCTCCCTACTCATTCCATTAAATACTCCAAGTTTTTGGAGAGGTAACTCATAGCTGTGCAATACTTCAAAACTGCTAACTCATTAATAGCTTCTCTGGTCACATAAGGCAGGTACATCCGGCCAGAACAGCTGTGCCCTCCAAAAGGGAGACTTGCCCAGGATAACAGGATATGCTGTTTTCTGATGCTTGCTAAGTACTCAAGTTTGGGGTTGACCTTCCAGAACTTTAGTAAGTACCCTGCACTCAGCAGTTCCTGGGTGGAAAATTAGTACTCAGACTCAACACTGGGCAAAAATAAAGAAGGTGACTTCACTCAGAAGTGTATCTAGAGTGGTTTGGGTGGGAAGGGATCTTAAACTTCATCTAGTTCCAACCCCCCTGCCGCAGGCAGGAACACTTTCCACTAGACCAGACTGCTCAAAACCCCATCTAACCTGTCCTTGAACACTGCCAGGGATGGGGCAGCCACAGCTCCACTGGGCAACATGTTTCGATGTCCAGAGTAGAGATACACGCACTCAGTGGCAAAAGTATGTACAGCAGAATGTTATGTCTGTCATGCCCATGGCAAGGGGATTGGAAATAGATGATCTTAAGGTCCTTTTCGACCCTAACTGTTCTATGATTCTACGATTCTATGTTTGCAGGATGCACTGTGGGACAGTGGTTGCAGACAGTGGTGACATCAAGGGTTTGGAGGGGTATAGCATGTGTATGTACAACCTCAGCCAGCATGGTTCTGCGGCATGTAGCACATCTGGGAACCACAGGGATGGACAAAACCAAGGTGTCAGAGCACTGATGACATGCTGGGTAAAACAAAGCCTACCAAGGGCCTCCTCTCCAATCCTTCCACCCTTCATCAGACATCCTGCCCAGCATCACTATGAAGAACTTAAGACACCATTTTCTTTTGCAAAGTTTGGACAATGTACAAGCCTCCCAAACACAGCCTCACACATGAGCTTTGTGTTACATCTGCCCTACAGCATTCCACAACTGACTGTAAGCCATAAAATTAGTAATATCTAATGCAGCTTCCATTGCAGCAAACTGATCTATCAGACAAGAACATTATTCCAGCAGGAAAGAGAACTGTGCTCCCCGAAACACTACCAAATTTGTAAATCATTCATTATCGACCCTGCAGTGTGTCTACATCACTGTAATCACCCACCACCGTCTTAGGCCCACCAAAAATTAATTCTGCCAATATGAAATCAGTGATGCAAAATATAATTGATATTAAAAAAAAAAATAAAATCAGCACCATCTGACACTCTATCTGCCAATTCCTAAGTCTTCACGAGTCCAAGTAGCTTGGATTCATGCACAGACCTAACACAAAGAAACAGATACTCTGATCAAGCCATCTTTGCACATCATAGCACCTGGATGAAAGGCAAAAGAGAAGACTGGGACAAGAAAAAGAGGCACCCCCAAAACAACCCTATGGCTTGCAAATACAGAAAACACTGACAACAGATTCTTCTTCATCCTTTGCTATGACCACAAGCCCTCTATATCTACAGAACATGCAGCAACTGATAATTGTCTATTTTGACAAGTTTGCTTTGTGTTTGCATGTCGCGGTCACCACCCTCTTCCTGGCTAAAGACAACACCATGGCAACAGTATAAGGTCCCTCTAAAGTGAATTTTCAAGGCCATTTTGGGGTCCTTTCCCATTTGTCACTCAAATACCTTAAGGAAGAGGTCTTCAGTCAGGGAGGAAATCCTCCCTCCCCGAAACCTCAAATGCAGTGTCAACATGATTTTTTTTAGCAATGTTTAGCATTAAGTAATAGAAAAAGGCTACAAAGGAGCCTTACAGAATGAGCTGTAATTTGAATATGTTCAGTTGGTTTAGCATTGAAAAAGATTCCCTAAAAAGCATCAGCAGCAAGAGAGTCATAAGAATATGGTGCAGTGACTTGGAAATCAAATAATAAAATAGAGATCTCCTTTTAAGGATGAACAAAGATAATATACTTAACTCCCATCATTTTTACTCATTTTACATTCTGCCTTTGTTAATGTATTCTAAAAGGATCTGAATTTTAAAATCAGATTTAAAAGGTCTTCAAATGACAATTAAAAATCCCTTGAGTAACTGTTTCAAAGTAAGATTCTTTCTCCTTTCAGAGTAAAAGTCAATAATTTTCAAGTCTGAATATAAACTTGTTATATTTCATTACAGTCTTCTGCAAATGCACAGGTTAAAAACTTGCTTAAAAACTTTAGCTGTTAATAATTATTAATTTTTATGATATCCACTATTATTTGCAAAATAGCAAATATCTTTATGTTATTGCCATCTCATTCATTTTTACAGTATTTTATAAACCACTACATACAGATGGGGACAACAGAAGGAGAAAACCACAATTAAGTTGTAATTAGTTTCTAGTTAGTCTGTCTTGGCCCCTCTAGGCCAAGTTGTCAAGTTAGTTTCTTTTGTCATAAAAATTAACTTCATTTTTCTGCAAGGGTGGATTTTTTCAGCACTTTTCCCTAAATAATCAAGCTCATTTGGAGCATTAACCCTGACAATAAACAAGGATTGATAACTTTTATGCAATTTGGCAACAGTTTTAAAACTTGTTAGTGCCAACAAAGTCTTCAGAATTTTACCCGACAAAATATGCAGCAAGGATAAAGCACAGACACAAACAGGATCCATGAGCTTCTAAAGACCAGTCGTCTTTCTGCCTAACCTGCTGTGTCAAACTGAATATATTCAAACTATATTCAAACTTTCCAACACTTCATAGTTTGTTTTTTTTTTTCATATTACAAGCTTTTGGAGGTATGGAATTCACTTTGCAAGTATCCATGCAATACGCACCATAAAGATCCAAGCATTTATGACTCTGGATGCTATGAGAGGCAACTATCATGTGGCAGACTGCCTTTTTATTAGGATGCAGTAAATACCAATATACATTAGGAAATGTAAAATTCTGTATAAAATCATCTCTGAATTGGTTGATCATACAAAGGAGCTGTTTCAATCTGTTACATGGGGTGATATATTTGTTACCAATGCAGTATCCAGCTGAATGACTCTATCACTTTAAACCCACATTTCCAATATCTGCCATTGTCAAGGTTCAAGAATCCAAGTAGCAGTTAATGTTCAGAATGCAAAGAAAAATGTTAAGTATTTCAAAGTTCATGGTAACCTGGAGTGTTTCTGGCAAATTTTACTACGGGCTATAATCACTAATATGAAGATCCCCAAAAGTCAGGCAAGATCTTCCTCAAATGACTGAAGGAAAGAAAAACAATAAGAAAACCTGCAATTATTTAGGAAAAAGGACCATAGGAATTACACCAGACACACACTGGTAAGGGCAAAAAACACAGGTAAGAACACTGCAAGGCTCTATGGGTTTGCAGGTGAGATAGTCACATAAAAAGCAAATTTGGGTGCCTGTCATAAATCCCCAAACCCAGACAGTAGCACCAGCAGTATCATCTTTATGAATGCAAACATTTCAGGGAAGCTCACGAGCAGAATTTAAGATACCTGTACAAACCATTTCACAGCTAGTGATTTTTACTAGAATAGACTACATGCTATTTTCATTGAGTGCTACAGATGATTTAGGTTAAGTGGGACAGTTAAGTGAACTCAAGAATTGACACAGCAAAGAAACAGGAAGCTTGATTTTGCCCTTCAGAAATTGAAGGTACATCCACACTTACTAATGGAGGAAAAAACATAGCTGCATCTACTCCCCATATGAAATCCCAACCTTTTCTGAACATCAGGTTACCTCACATGATACTCAGAATACTCAGTCTTGCCCAACGTCTGTTTAAAATCCAGATGTTTCACAATGCTTCCATAGCTCATTGCCACATAAGGCATTGGTCATATGATACATGATTAAAACACCTAATGATCAATGTCCTATTTCCAATGCTTACTAATGCTGAAACCTATGACATCCTTCAAAGCTTGTTTATACAGAAGCCAAAGCAGCCAACAGCTACAACACAAGAAATACTCAGCATGGAGGCAAAAATATTCAGCTTGAATGGGAGTTTCTTTGGGTCCTGCTCCAGCATCAGGTATCAACTACGTTTTAATTTAGAAAATAATTATTCATTATGAACATTTGATCAGTATGATTTTTATTTTCATTTTTTTATTTATTTATTTTTTTTTTTTTTACTTTCTGGATGAATGTTCTGCTAAATATAATTTACCAGAAGGCAAAGACTTGCATCTTGCCAATAACCCCTCACAAATTAACTTACAAATAACTGCTGACATCACTACTGCCTTGAAAATGAACCNTTTTTTTTTTTCTTTTTGTTTTTATTTTTATTTTTTTTTTTTTTTTTTTTTTTTTTTTTACTTTCTGGATGAATGTTCTGCTAAATATAATTTACCAGAAGGCAAAGACTTGCATCTTGCCAATAACCCCTCACAAATTAACTTACAAATAACTGCTGACATCACTACTGCCTTGAAAATGAACCTCTCACTTTCAAACGTATTAATTATGGATACAATTATACAGGGACAACTAGTATTTATATTGAGGACTGCCAGCTGTTACTACGTCTCTGTAAGGTAGGTGTTTTCCAAATTCCACCACTCTGTATAAGGGCACTCTTCAACAGTATACAAACAATTCATGATTTTATTAATGTACAGAGCTACATGAATTATCCTTTGAGATACTGAGAAAACCATCTGGACATATTCCTGGGCAAGCAGCAATAGGAGACCCTGCTTGAACAGCAGGGTCAAACTTGATGACCTTTCCAGCCTCAACCAGCCTGCGACTCTACACATACATTACTATGTTTAAGACTGCCATGAGTAAGCGTGCTATCACTACTACAGCAGCTCTAAAATACGTTGGAACCCCGCTGCCTCTCAAATCTCCAGCCTGAAGGCAGGTAGCTGACCTCCCAGCTCAGCATAACAGCCTGCATAGAAGTGCTCAGAATCACAGCAGTGTGCTCTGGAAGCGGGTTGCTGACATTCACCTTACCTGTGAAAGTATCATCCAAGAGACCTGAACAGGGACTAGAAGCAGAGACAAGGAAAATATAGGTGTGAGGAAATGTCTGATAATGTATAAGTCATGTGATACTAGTGAGCTCTATCAGTTTCACCTTGAGTCACCTTGACAAATAAAGCACCTACATAACCATAATACTGTTTACTGTCACCAGAGATTGGGTCATGCAGGACTACTCTATGCCTACTTCCAAACCTGTGTCAAAGTGCTGCAGTAATTATCCAGCTTCCAGAAACGTATCACTTAGACTCCCTATTACAGTGTGAACCTGCCATGGTTCTACTAACCCAGCATAATTCATGTGTATGGGTATGCTGTAAAGCACCTGCCAGTGCTCTCCCTGCAGTTCAATTAAACTCTAGCAGCCGCAAAGAAAGGTATTTTAGTAATCATCTCTTCTTGTCACCACTATGTGTGAAACTTTGCAGAGAACAGCTGCACAGGCTGGAGCGAAGCAAGGATGTAAGGTTTTAACATGAAGTTAATGTGTAATTTATTTGCTGTTTTGGGCAGTACAGGTACTAAGATTGCAGGCCTAGAGATGCTGCTATGTCTCAGCTGGTACATATGTGGTTTCAGCAGCTGAGTAAAGCAACCAGATAATTGCTTCCTCCCAGAACCATCCCTATTTCTCTCTTCTCTGCCACAAAATTTGCATATGCTTTTTGCCGCCTTCTTTTTTCTTCCTTCACACCCCTGAAGTATTTCTTTTTCTGCTCAGCACACTGCAATTTCCCTTCACATGGTACCATTGCTGCAAACTCTGTCTCCTGGTTTCAGCTGGGATAGAGTTAATTTTCTTCCTAGAAAAACAGAACACAGGATAAGGCATTATCTCTGGCTACATTTTCAGGAAGAAACCAGAAGTATCTGGGCTATCACATGAAGTCTGGCAGGTGACAAATACCAGCCAAAGAGCTCAGAAGAGTAAGAGAAGACTGGACAGAAAAAAAAAACCAATTGATAATATCACTTCCGATCAGAGTTATTCATATCAGGTAACATTTCGATAATTACATTTGTTACCAAGCATATATAAAATTCAGATCATAAACATATGCAAATAATACTTAAAACAATTCAGAGAGATGGAAGCGCTCATTGCGAAAGGGCTATTCAGATAAAAGCTGCGTGGATATCCTGTTTCTTCATTTCATTTATCTGATCAGCACAGTAGAGCTGTAACTGCTGAAGAACAGAACAAAATGCTGGCAGAAGCCTACAAACCTTGAGGAAAAAGAACGAAAATGATACTGTGCTTTCCAAAAAGCTAAAAATGAAAGGAAGTGGACAAGCCTGAGAACCTCTGAAAATACACATTAAGATGTAGGGTTTCTTTACGTCACTACCACAACCCAGAGGCCATGAGCTGTGGTCCCACTGAGCTATGTGACCTAATTAATTATACACCAGCACAAGAAGCTTTCTGTTTTTTCAAAAACAAAGACCAAAAAAAAACCCACCCCAAACCCAAAACCCCTAAAACAACAGCAAAACCAAACCAAAACCCACTCTCCTCAAACAATAAAAAACCCTACCTTCCTCACACAATAAAACCCTTCTTGCACTAGGTATCGAACAGAAAAGATAAGGAAAAATGCCAATTTATTTTAGAAGCTAGAAATGGAAGAAAGGAATGTTAAGTGACTGTTCTACAATCAGATAAGAAGTGTACAGTAAAGCTGAGGCAAAACCTCAACCCGCCAGTGTAGCCACTGACCTTACATTCTTCCTCTCCCTGGGTATCCTGAAAATCCAGCCCTCTCCCTCTACACTTACATAGCAAAAAAATCACAGCTTAACCTGATTGTTTCTCTCCTCAAAGGAGCACTTACTGGACAATTGGGCTCTGCATTTTTGTAAGACGGTTTATGCATATCAAAGCTGCTGTGACCTTTAAAGCACTAATTAAAATGTTATTTTATTTCACATACCCCCAGATTCCTGAATATAGATACTTTATACCACAGCAGCATACAGGAAGACAAAGTTTATATGATCAGACTTTGTCCTGCTCCGTATCAAAAGAATGGATAAAGACACAAGTTATTTTAATGTAAATTAGAACAAGGGGAGAATAGCTTGGTGCCTTTAAAACTGCAACAAGAACAGAATTTAGGTTGCCTTTTAGGAGGTGGCCATAAACTGTCATCTCTCCACAGCTTCTTTCCAGGAAGGACTGACATTCCAACCCAGAGGGAAGGGTGCTGCCTGTACAAGAGCAGCAGATGCTGCATTCCTGCAGACCTAGCTCATGAGAAACAAACCCCCAAAATACCTACAAGAGGTTGATTGTTGATTTCCTCCTGAGAGGAGGAGAAAAAACAGTCCTTTTATCTCATTCCCATCTACTGAAACTGAAATAGGTAAAAGAACATCAAATACCATAGCAAATCTTCAGGTGCTACAGTAGTTACAATTTCCCCTTCTTACTGTAAGAGCTTGAAAACAAAGATACACAGAAACAATTTCCTCCGCCTTCCATAGCCTTACTTCCAACTTTACAAAGCTGTAAAATGGTGGCAGAATTTTGCTAACCCCCTAAATATAATGAAGTATCACGTGTAACAGAGTAATCTTTCGAACTTCTAATTCTTTTGTATTATTCTTTAATCATTTGCATTATTGCCACCAACACAACAACAACAAAAAAAGACAAGTAACCTCAAACTTATGCACAAAAGTAACTCCAGCAACTTGTTCAAAGTTCCTCATAACAACAAATGTAAGACACTAAGAGGTAATAGTAAGCCCATAAATAATTTAGAAAACAAACCCTGACAGTCTTTACATTCCATTTTCCAAAATCTAAGGAACACGGGAGACTATATGTGGTATTACCTACCCATATATTCTAGCTGGCCATAAACTACACGTGTTACAATCACTGATAATTCCATGAAGCATTTAACCATCTTTGCAGGAGAGCATTAAAGCATGTCTGCCACAGATCTCAACTCTGAACACATTGAGATTATTTCATCTCAAATTAGATGGAGGGGCACACCCACATAATCTAAAATGCCTGCAGCAAAGACAATTAGATTCATTTAGTGCAAAGTTATTCTGACTATTATTAATCAATCATGTTGAATAGCAAGCAATAACCTCTCCTGCATCTTTTTCTGATCTCATAATCATATTACTCTGAGATCAAGATTTGATAGTTTAATCTAAAACATCCTCAAAACAAAATTGGTAGGCATAAAACCAGCATTAAAAACATAACATAAAGTTAAGAACTTTATCATATTCATATATATATTGTATATATAGCATTATATATTATGTCTATATAATACATATATATTTAAGTTCTGTTCTTAAAATTGATATGAACTTATTTGACAGACATAAGATCTCCCTGAAGGTGCCAGGTATTTGCTGACACTCCAAATACCTTTCAGGTTTTAAAAGTTGTCCTGAACTACATCTATCATTTCCTACATAATCCTGTGGCTCCAGCCACTGAAATAATCCTTCAGCCCATAGAAGTATTATTCAACATCATACTGACCACTAAATCCATTTTACAGTCTTCCCTCATGAAGCATTATCGTTTAAGAATTGAAAAATACAATGGAATGATTCCTGACAAGCACTCATAGCTACAACATTTATTTAGAATACAGAAGGGAGATCTTAAGATCAAGCTTGCTTCCCTCTCCTTGCTCACTGCAACCCACAAGTTTAGGGACACTAGGTCACTCCCCTGCCCTTCTTAATTTGATTTGTTAACAGGTAATATACTTTGAAGTCTTTAAGTCTTCTGTTAACGTATTAAATCATGCTGTCAGAATGACACAGGACAATTTGTTGCTGTCATTTCCTTATTTTCTTACATTCAAACAGAGGTTTGATTTCATTTCTGTCATTTCAAGGAATTACTACAATCAAATAAAATGTTACGTCCTTTTAAATTGTTTTTATAAGGGAAAACCTACATTGCAACCAAGTCAAAAAAAGCCATTGGACTAAATTGGAAAACACCAGGTCAAATCCTAATTCCACTGAAACAGAAGTCCATTAGAAGTTTGACACCAAGACAAATTTCAGACAATTCTTCTTAAAACAAATGATTTGTTTTAACTTGTGGATTTAACAAGTCAAGAAACAATTGACACATCACAGTCTCCTTGAAGCTTAAACAGCCTCATATTCTAAGTTGCAGATACAGGCTAGGTTTATAAACAAAACTGTTGACAGTTCTCTTAAAATTACTATAGAGATTTAAATAAAAGCTACATTCCACTTGGATATTTAACAAAGTCATTCTTATAGCTGCAATATACCACAAAAGGGGGGTTTTGGTTTGGTTTAGTGATTGTGGATTTAAAAAAAAAAAAAACCCAACCAATCAAACCTCTGGGACTGGCCTGATAACTTACTGCTGATATCTCTCTGCAATGGGAAGAGACTACAAATTACTTCTTATTTGCAGCAGAACTCACTTCTCAGGAGCCTTTGCCAACTCCAGAGACAACTGCATGAAGGACAAGCTGCTTAGCAACTGTCACCACCAACCTCCAAACACTGTCTGTAAGCAGGTAAATAATGTTAAATATACTCCAGAATGTGCTGCTAGATGATATCATCTAATAAAAGCCTTCAGTTTAGTGAAAAATTAAGTTTGCAGGTACTTTACATAGAAGAAAAAGCAACAGAGGTTAGGAATCCATGAAACACAAATGTAAGGTTCAGATCACTATGAGTGAACCAAATTAATTCTTCACTTATTATCTTTACTCTTTCCCTCAAACACAGTAGTTCATTAATGACTTGGTAATAAAGTTTCTTTCATGTTCAGCTAAGAGATATAAGGTGTCCAATGATGATTCCACACAGCTCATGTGAGAAGTGGCTTTCACTTACAATACGGGCACAGAGATTATAAATAACAAACAATCCTAATGTGCTATGGCTATGTTAGCTGTAATAAAGGTAGAAGTAAATAGGTGTGACACAACTAGTGGGAAAGGAACTGTCTATAAAAAAATTGTTAACACAGTGCTACTATTTTATTTTCTTAAGCAATACAAAATAGGGTACAGGTCTCTCTTTAAGCACATTGGCACACATAAGCACAGTTCAAAGTTCTAACTTTTGTTTGTGACAAGAATTTGTGGAGTTTCTATCATCTCGCATTTTCACTTTTACTCAAGTCAAAGCA
This sequence comes from Agapornis roseicollis, assembly GCA_002631895.1. Taxonomy (NCBI): domain Eukaryota; kingdom Metazoa; phylum Chordata; class Aves; order Psittaciformes; family Psittacidae; genus Agapornis; species Agapornis roseicollis. The sequence goes on along the minus strand of NDXB01005703.1, from coordinate 21,807 downwards.
TGTCAGTTGTAGCAAATACACTTCCTCAAAAGCACAACTTGTAGCAACCCCCTTCTCTCCTGGTGGAACTCCTACTTCTCAGTTTTACATAAGTTAAGTTTTTTATATGCAACCTCCTTATGCAACATAATCTCTCACTCATGCAACTAAAGACTCAGGAGGTGCACCATAACAGGGCTTGTGTGCTAGCCCTGCTTTCCTCAAGACATCATCTTTGTCCTCCATCTGTCCCAACTCCTCTCCTATTTAAGATCTTACCAGGACAAACAGGTGACCTTCAAACTTTTAAGACAGAAAATGATTTCTACTTACTACAGCAACTCATCAGACATATTTATACATACAATTTTTATATCAGAAGACATTTTTCAGTAAAACATAGATGACTGGCAGCCTAACACACATGCATGGAGTATGCTCCATGATATAAGTTTAATAAGACTTACTACAAAATAAACTCTGATAATAGAGTGAAAAAGCAATGTTTTTACCATAATTTCATTCAACCACTTAAATGACTGTGTTCAGTTTAGATGAATCTTATTTTTGTCCCCTCCTCTAACTTAATTCAGGCTGTTTAGTCACCTGATCAGGCAAAAGCAGCTGTACTTGAGGGAGCCCATCAGAAACACTCCCCATTTTACAGAACAAGGCCATGCTTCAAGTTAAGAGTTGCATACAGAGATGCAACAGCGCTGTACAGACAAAGTCAGCAGTCCAGGAAAATCCCATAGCTCTATTTTCACAAACATGAATTTCCTGTGAGCTGTTTCGCACCCACAAAACAACAGTATGATGTTAAGAGAGGCAAGCTTCCCTTTCTTCTGGATGTCAGCTATCAGTCTCAGGAATACAAACACGCTCTTTCCCTCCCCCCACAACTTCCTGCAATGTTTCTGCATTATGAAACATTGCATAAACCTCCTCCCTTAAGACAAAGCTGAACTAACATCTAACCTAGAAATTTCATTCACAGTTTCACACATCACTATGAACCCTTACCCACATAGCAAGCCGTTTCCCTCATCATAAGGAGGTAACACAACCAGCTATGCAGTTACCATTGCTTCTGCATGCTCACATCCTAGTCTGAATTGTTCCTTTCCCAAATGGATTAATATTGGAGGAATGAACACAATTAATACAAAAATAAAGAGAAGCAAAGGCACATGCATGCAGTTAGTTTCCACCCAGCTACAAAGACAATAATATTTCTTTCTTTAAATTGCTTTGCTGTCAAATAGCAACCATACCACATCATGCAAATTGGTCCACTAAGCTCAATATTCAATTTCTGGTTGTGTTGAGCAGCTGATGCTTCTACGTAAAACGTGTGAACAAATAGGGATACAGACATAAAATACAGCCTAAGATGAGGCAGCTCTTCAAGCGTTTCTTACCCAACATCAGGCAGGATCATGGCGTACTTTCAAGAAAATACTAAGGATAGGTTGGACAGGGCTTTGAGCAGCCTGGACTAGTGGAATGTATCCCTGCCCATGGTAGCAGGTTGGAACTAGATGATCTTTAAAGTTCTCTGCAACACAAACCATTCTGTGATTCTATGAAGAAGTGTGCAAAATATGTGCATTTTCCCATTACTATATACCAGCAATTGCCTCTCACTGTTTTCTTGGGCAAGGAGTTCTGCAGATTAATTCCATATATAGCTTTGTCTTCACACATTTTCCTTATTTTCTGATTATGCACATTCTTTCCTAAGGTAGAAAGAATGAAGTGTTCTCCTGCTATCATATATTATTTTTAAAAGTCAAAGTCTTCCCGGTTACTCCTACCAGTCAGCTTTTCCAGTTCATATTTATACACACATACAAGAACATCTAAATAATCATGTCAGTATTTCCTCTCTTGGCATCTTGACTGTCTGTATGCTGTTCTGGAAGGTATGAAGAGAATCAATTAACTACACAAAAACTGTAGGATACTACAACTTAGATCAAAAGTAATGATAATTTTGGGGGATTTTTGCCTGCCATTCCACATTTTACCATATTTTAGGAAACTGTACAAGTAATACATACACTTCTTCACATCAAAAAGAGATTATTTATTTGTAATTGGTTAAGGCAAGTTTTTCAGTGGTTAAGGTACGTTTTCCCAACCAAAACCCTCCCTGTATATATATCTTTTACAAAACAAATAGATTTATCTTCAAGTTTCACCACCTTACTATTGATGCATTTGCCATGTAGTCATCTACACTATTGCCATTTTCTATATTATCAACAGAGCACGAGAGACTGCAAGGTACTGCAAGGCTTTATAAAAGTATTCATTTATAAGTAAAATATACTTGGGTTTCATCTAGTTCCTCATCAAAGCAGAAATCTTCAAGCTTGGATGTTGCAAGGCTACAAAAATCCCCAAGTCTAAGATAATAGTATGCCCCTTCTCAGTTTCCAGACTCCTTAGAAAACTAAAGAGAAATCAAACCAAGTTTAAGCATCACAAATTCATGAGCAAAAACATCGTCTCAGTGGATATACAAAAGAAAACTGGTTTAAATCCAGGAACAGATACCTGAAAAGCAAACCACTTTTAAAAAATATTTATAAAGCTGCACGACTACTGAAATATCTACTACAAAGCAGTAATTGTAAAGATATTATAATGGCTGAAAAGGAAAAACCCAGCCTGGTTTCACACAGTTGTCAGCTCCAGTTAGCTGCACTCATTCCTTGGAATAGTTTTTACCCTGCGCCATTCTTTGGAATCTCTGTTCTACAAAACAAGAGGGAAGGCTTCTACAGACCACATATTGCAACAGAAGTACACAGAAGTCAGCACTCTTAATAAAAAGTCTCAAAGGTGGCTTGTTGGAGAGATTTATTAAATGCTTTGTTTTACAAATATCATGGCTCATTCATAGGCCTGCAAAAGACTAATACACAACCGATTCATGAGCTTGTATCAGTTACGCATCAATTACGCTTATGTCTGCAGTATATAACAAAACTTCTTTGTTTGAGCTGTCAAAAATAATGTTTTTTTAAGTCTTTTTAATACGTTTTGTCTTGGAAATTTAAAATGACAGCACAAACAAACTGATGGGGAAAAAAAAAGTTGTAAAGTAACATATTAAGAGTCCATTTGGTAGTTTTCCAAACAATTAATTCTTATAAATATTTCAATTGTTGCCTAGGACTTATCTACTTATCTATTCACGTCAATCAAACCGAGTTCACACCCTCTTTCAAGCCCTAGCCACCAAGTAATAATGCTTGGAGTAATCTTTGCATCAGACAGTAAATCCCATGTTGATAAAGAAAGTTCAGCCTTAACCTTTGCAACAGAGAGAACAGACAACAGACGAACAGAAGTCACAAATCATGCTAATGATACTATTCATTTACAGCGAATTCCTGGAGGTTCACGCATCCTGGAGAGGGCAGATTTTGATTTAAAGAGGTCATTTGGGGAAATACGTGACAAAACTCCAGGCTCTGTAACACATTTTGTAAAAGCAATTAAATGTTGACCATTTTCACACAAATGGTCAAACCTGCCCCCAATAGCCCAAGGTTAGTAACAAATCCTACCCAGCCCTGAGGTTGTCCAATAGCCTGAAAAATTGATCTTTTGTATGTGACCAGATTACTGATACCTGCACAGCAATGCTAAGAATTGCTCAACATAACAACTGCATTTCTCTATCTCAGGAAAGGTCATTTCTTGGTTAAGGAATGACCAACAGGAGGATGCTAGATTTCTGAAGTCATATGAAAATAGACTTCTCTTTTTGAGAGCATGTGTTTTACATGAATTTTTTAATCCCCAAGTCACTAGAGAAATGCGTAAATAATATATTCAGTTTGCAGTCAGTCAGTTATCACCTAGATTTTCCTAAAGTTTCAATTCAATATTAAAGAAAAACAGAGCTAGAGATGCTACTTTTCTGAAGAAGCATCTTTTTCTGTTTCAATGTTTTCACTATCTGCAAAGGTCAGGTCACACACATGTCAAGCTGGGTATCTCGCAACATATGAGATATATAAAGAGAGTGGACATTTCTGACTTCTGCACACATTCATTCCCAGGTCCCATAGGAAAGCAGAAGGAGAGGTATCTGTATCACTTGCGAACTTCAAAACTTGCTTCTCCTCTAACTCAGAGACAAGTAAAACCAGCAAATCAGGTATTTGCAATTTTAATTGATCAGACTGGCAGACACATAATGTAATCTCTGGCCTGAGAGGACCACCTTGGAGAAACAAATATGCGTAACTCTTCAATTCAGCCATTAAAGTACCTATTTACACCTACCCCACCCCCAGACTTGGTTTCTACCAGAAAAGATAGAAGTGGGACAACATTCATTATTTCCAGAAGTCATCAGCTGTTTTCCAAATACCACTCCCTGCCAGAGCATGGCTGAGTCATGACAAGTGGGGATGTGACAGCACAGATTCTTGTTTCTAACATTCTCTTCCCAGTTCCTATATTGACCATGGCATCTTAATGAGAAATAAAGCAAAACTTTTAAGATTTTCAAACTTACCCTGGTTTGCAAGCATCTAAAGAGTGTACCTGCAATATTATTTACTTTTCTCTGTTTAATTAAAAGCACTCCAGGTTTGCCAGAATTCTTTCAGCTCACTTTGGACACTAGACAAGTCTGAAATCAAAGTGAATGATTTCATAGCACAAGACAAAGCTGTTGACAGTGGATTTGGAAACAGAAGCAGAACCTGGGCATAAATTAACCACCAAATTTAGAACTGCAGCTAAAACTAACCTTTTCCTTTAACTCATATTTAAGATTCCTCTGATGGAGTGACGGAAGCCAAGACAAGCCTCTCTCAAGGGTGTTTCATGTTAGATAGGACCCTGTTCCAAATCCTTACAGCTCCAATTATGTTTTGCAGTTATGCTGCCTTGCTGTTTGCAGGCAAGCATTTAGTGCAATTAATGGGCCTCCACTTTTTCTTCTTCTGTTAGATCACCCAATATAAATTTACTATGCTTCCTGCTTAGATTAGCAATGGGTATTTGTGGATATGCAAATGAAGCATTCTTCGGTCTGGCATGCTGGTTTCTCACACTAGGCTCACCATCTTGTCTGGGATATCAACGCAATTGCCAACTGATTCCTCCCTTGCCAGGGGGCATGATTTGCATGACATATTCTCTCATGACTGCAGTATGAACACTTTTTAAACACATATTGGGGAGTATAAGCCGTGCAGCATTTGATTGGTTGCCATGTTTGAGAGAAACTCTGAATAGCATTTTTAATAGAGCTCTGGCTGATCAGGCTTCTAAGAATCTCGATTTCCTGTCATTTTTAGCAGTTCTAAAGGCTCAAATCAACATAGATATTTGGCAGCTCAACAATACACGTGTTTCAGGAGGAGGCAGCTACTGACACAAACAAAACCACCCCAACCACACACAGCCTGTTTGATTTTAAGTAACTTATTAAAGCTCCAGTCGCACCATCTGTAGTAAGTCTTTCAGCTGATGACCTGATGGTCTCTTTGCTTTTCCATTTACTACCACCTGGGTTTGAGAAGTTTAAATTATAAGAGAACAGGTAAAGAACAATTCTACTGACCGCTAACATACAGTTCAGCTTTACAGGAAAAGGCTACAGTATGCTGCATTTATATACAAAACTCTTCTGCGTGTGTTTAACTGAATTTTTCTTATTTCTGTCACCCTTAAGACCACCTCCTTGACTTTTCCCCCACAGAAAGCAGATCACAGTTGACTGTAGATGTCCAGTAACAGGTTCTGCCTTTTCCTGCACCCTTGTTATTTTGTTTCATGCATACATTTTTTCATTTCCTCCTCTCACAAACAAGCAATAAATTCAGTAGTCACAAGCTTAACCTTATCAGCTATTACAGAACTTTCCAGTTTCACAGTAGTTGAACAACTTGATGTCAGTTCTTACCTAAACCGGTCCCTACCCTCAGCCACCTTTCCAAGTATTTCTGATGCATGCAATGGTTAAGACACTCCTAAAGCTACACCTCCTCAGCAGGTTCCCACTCCCCTTCTTACACAATGAACACAAGCCCATTATGAGAAAATAATTGTGAAAATTAATTTCATTCCAAAAACACAAACTGTGCCCTGCTCAAATTCTTTTGCAGATTTAAATTTCTCTTGTTTCATAATAGCATATGAGAATAAACAAAACTGTTCACAGACCCATTAATTGCTAACATATTGTTTAGAGCAGGAAGCAAATGCAGTAAGCATTAAGTTCTCAAAGCATCCTCCCAGTGTGGTAAAACCAGCCTCATTTTATAGATAATGGCAATTATATTGTAGAAAGAATATATATTAGTTTTTAAACAGAAAGCCCTCTATCAAGGCCTACATTTCCAAGTTGTTAGACTCAGATTTAATTTATGAAACCTGACCTTCCTCATTCAAAAATCTTACCTGGCATCTCCTTTTGAAAGGTTGGTGTTTACAGGATGAAGAATAACCTTGTTTGCATCCACATCCACCACACATTTTGTATGCAGATCAAGCTCTATAAAGAAATGAGAAAGTGTCAAGTGCTACTCCTAAAGCGCTAGGATTACATACACCATTACTTCCTCCAGACACCAAATTTATTCATGCAGTCTGACAGCCACCCATCAGCTAGAGAATAGAAACAGGACTATTGCCAAATTCTGCTTCTAGAGATATTCTGATGGGATGGATCCTGTCCAGCTTTAAAGCATGCACTCCTTTCAAAACAAGAAAAAGCACTTTGGTTTTATTGAAGTACAATCAACATATACAAGGCAGTATGAAATTTCTTCTAGGGAAAGAACCATTAGGCATGGTATCACTCTGACAGCTCTTCTTATTGCTCCCTCAGTGCCTCACACGTTCAGAAGTAAAGCTGCCCCTACCATCTGCAGCATATTTTCCCCAGCCACTGTTGTGATACTGCAGCATGCCATGTCAGCTGTCAGTCCTGGGGCACCTGCTTGGGGAAATTCAAGTCCCATAAAAAAAAATATGTAGGTGCAATTATGTAGAAAAGAGCTTATCCTTCCCCACAGGCTCCCAGCCAGCTGAAAAGCCCAACTTTTCCCCATGACACTAAGCAATGGGATATATGCTAAGAGTAATTAGAATATTTAGAATGGATGATAATTCTGAGCCATAGAGGTGGAGAAAACAAAAGCTTCAGATAACACTGACAACCATCCAAGCTATCCACCCAATGACAAATGGAGTTAGATATAAAAAAAGCACACAGTCGCTTGCAGTCAAAGTCACTGCCGACAGGTGTAGAGGCCTGAACACAAACAAGTCCAGTCCTATGTCTTTACACTCTGATGCTAAACCTGGAAAGTGCACCCAAGAGCCGATACCTATAAACATGACACACAAATCACACCCAGCAAGCACTCTGCACCGCCCTCACACACCATGATGATGAGGGGCTACATTGAATAACCTCCATATGTAAGTATAGCACCTCAGCTGAATCACCAAAATATCCTGTGTAATCATGTTAATGACAATCCTCATCCTCCTTCATCTCTGCTCTTTCCTTCTCTTGTCACCTGTGCTTGCTCTTTCACCTTACAGCACCTTATAAACTCAAGACTGAAAATCTCTCAGGCAAAGACCACAGATCTTAATTACTGTACAGCACCTTGCAGACTTCTTGCTACTATGAAATAACATGGCCAGAGAAGATTTCTTTCACTGACATTTTTGGAAAGAAGAAGCCAAAGCTTAAGACTCTTAACGGTTGGACTCAATGACCTTTTGCAACCTAAATGATTATATGATTCCTGGTCATAGCAGGCAGTCACATGAAACCAAAATCCTTCTGAACAAAACCACTCCTCTGTTATTAAACTGTGCTTTTGTATAAGGAAGAGGCAGACAAGTTTCAGAAACCAGTGTTTATTTTAATTTCTCTCCACACCCTGAAAGAAAATTTACCTATCATTAATATGGAATATGTGCTTGCTCAGATGAAATTATATTCTTTATACATCCCATATCCAACAAGTCACTTTATCTTGGTCTGGCTGGTTAGTGATTAGCATTCTGTATTGCAGTGACCTGCTTTTCCTCAACAACTAAAGGTTTTTACATGCTACCTCCTTTATGCAAAGCATAAGGTATGAGTACTGTCTATATAAGCAGTGTGGTCTCTATCACATTTTTCAATCTATCTCTTGAAAGAGAATGCTGCTGGCAGGTTTCACATCTATGACTGCCCAGTGATCTCAATCTGGCATTCATTAAACCTTTCTTTGTGAAGTACCTTTAAGGAAAGCACACAGAGAAGATATAATAGTTCCTTAAAGTCATATATCCTCACAGAGGAAAAAAAAAAGAATCAAAGACAATTTATCATGTACAACACACCCTCTCTGATTATTGTCATCACAAAGGTGAGGTTAAAATTCCTCACCCAGGCATTTTGCAGATAGCATGGTTTCAGAAGACGTGGTGAGCCGACCTAACAGCTATTGCCAAACAGAGAGGTCTCAATCCTTCCTTCTGGCTACCTCTGCCTGCTGCTCACCTTCCACCCTACTGTGCTCAACAGACTCCTCTGTAAGTCACTTCAGGTTACTTCAAAAGCAGAAAACTAACCAACATGAAAAATGGATATATTTAGACACTATGGAAAGCTACATCAGCCCATGAAAAGCTCTGAGAACATCAAAGGCCATGCAAACAAGTGGGTAGGCCTGTACGGAGATGAAGACAGCAGGCAAAAGAGTGAGACCTTCTCCCAACAGAAGCCAACTGCTACATCAGCTCATGGTGTACCATGAAATAAACCCTTAAGAAACAGATATATTCAGTCTTTAAGCAGGGTTATATATCAGACAGCTGTAATGCTACTTATCCCAGTTACCTTGGCGAAAGGCTTAAATACAAACTCTTTCTAGCTGAAAGAGCTAGATTCTGTTTTAATAGCACATCGTACACTTTCTGGCTCCATTATAAAGCATGTTCTTTGATCAATTTAAGCTGAAAGAGCAGAGGATTTAGACTAGATATGAGAAAGAAGATCTTCCCTGTGAAGGTGGTGAGGCACTGGCAGAGGTTGCCCAGAGAAGTTGTGGCTTCCCCATCCCTGGCAGTGTTCAAGGTCAGATTGCATGGGGATTTGAGCAGCCTGGTCTAGTGGAAGATGGCAGGAGGGATGGAAATAGATGATCTTTAAGGTCCCATCCCCAAACCATTGTGTAATACGATTTCTGATTTCTTTAATGCTTCCAGTAGGCTGAGAGATGAATCTTATGATTTTCAGTAGTGGCTAATATATCATAGTAATTTCTATGCCATTCAGTTTTTAATATTACTAAAGCAGGTTAGCCTTATAGAAAAATTATCTTCCCAGTCTTTTGAATATGATCAGACAAGGACTTCACCCTTACTTTTACTAGTTTCAGTGTCTCCTAGGTAAGCAGCCCTTTTTCTGCCCCTGAACAACATGCAGAATGAGCATGCAACAAGATAAGATGATAAGCTTTCACACCCAAAATACCAAATAGTTCATCTTGTAGTAGGGACTTATTGCTTGAGGCCTAGTATTATTATTTTTTTCACCTATACCAAGGGTTTTTTTCAGACAGCATGAAACTTTGGACAAGTTAAAAGATGGCAGAAGGGGCTCACTGTCAAACTTTGGAGATTTATCACAAATCTTTGAGCTCAACTAGATTTAAGATCTCACTTATTATTACTGCTAACCTGCTTCTAGCTTCAGTCATTACTAGACAAACACAATCAACTACTCATTTGCTTCATCAAATCAAGAAACTAATCAGTTAATTTCTTCTTGAAAAATTAAAACTCAAACTCTTAACACCTCAAGAAACATTTATTGCAGGGAATGAAAGCCTCTTTCATAGCTTTAGAGTAAGAGAGCTGTGACATCCATAATTAAAGGGTAACATGTATCTTAGTCACTTTTCCACATTTACATTTCAGAGCTGTAGAAATCTTAAACAAAGCTGGGCTGAGTGCAAGAATAATTGTTAAGTCGTGTGCAACCAAGTGACTCACAGAGAGTCTCTCAGATGAGTCACAGAATAGTTTGGGTCAGAAGGGACCTGAAAGCTCATCCAATTTCAACCTCTTGCCATAGACAGGGACACCATCCACTAAACCAGGATGCTCCAAGCACTGTCCTATCTGGCCTTGAACACTGCTAGGGATGGGGCAGCCACAGCTTCTCTGGGCACCCTGTGCCAGGGCCTCACCACCCTCACAGGGAAGAACTTCCTATAATCTCCTCTCTATCAGTTTAAAGCAATTCCTCATTGCCCTGTCCCTACAGGCCCTTGTTAAAAGCCCCTCTCCATGTTCCTTTCTGGCTCCTTTAGGCACTAGAAGCTGCTGTAAGGTCTTCCTGAAGCCTTCTCTTCTCCTCCAGGCTGAAGAAGCCCAGCAATCTCAGCCTGTTGCCATAGCAGAGGTGCTCCAGCTCTCAGAGCATCTTCAGGGCCTCCTCTGGACTTGCTCAAACAGTTCTATGTCGTTTTTACGTCGGGCTCCAGGGCTCAACACAGTATTCCAGATGGAGTCTCATCAAAGCAGAGTAGAGAGGAAGAATCCCCTCTTTCGACCTGCTGGTCATGCTGCTGGTGATGCAGCCCAGGATAGGTTGGTTTCTGAGCTACAAGCGCACATTGAAGGCTCATGTTGAGCTTCTCACTGACCATCACCTCCAGGTCTTTCTCCTCAAAAATGTTCTCAATCCAGTCTCCACTCAGCCTATGTTTGCACTTGAGTTTTCCCCAATCCACTTAACCCCAGCCTAGGACCCTGCATTTGGCCTTATTGAACTTCATGAAGTTTGCATGAGCCTACCTCTCAAGCCTGTCAATGACTTTTTATATAACCTGTGAAACTGGAAGGTGGGTCTTGAAAGAGGCCATTCTCCTTCCCATCTCCCTTGATTTTTCAAGTTCTCCCCAAAAAGTTTTAAGGTTCAGGTTCAAGCAATGCAGATCTCAGCTGAAACCACACTTGTGTGTATATAAAGCAGACATGACTATGCCTTTGACAAGAGCCTTATGGGTGTTACAAAAAGAATTTATACCACCCATATATGCTTTGAGCTTTTTCACCAGCCAAAGAAATTTGATACATTTCAAACATGTTGGAAAAGTCAGGAAGCAAGGGAGAGGAGGAAAAGCAAAACCAGGAGCAGTGTACCACTGCATGCCATGGTGGGTTCAGCAGGCACTGGTATACTCCAAACAACAGGCAGGAGTATGCATTCCCTCTGAAACAGCAGTCACACGTCTGGTAATCATAAACTCGACAGGGCGGATTTTCCACAACAGCATTAGGAAAAACCAGCAAAGGTGCAACTTTAAAATGTACAAAACAGGTTTGGTGTAGAGACAAAAAATTATGTGAATCCTGGAGGAAGAGGAAAGGAGAAGTATTCTGTAAAACACAGAATGTTCTCAACTCTGGGAAGGCTCCATCTTCGTTTATGGATCAGTTCAGGAGCTATCTTACTAGATTAGGTGTAATACTGGTTGTATATTGATGTACTCAACCCCCTCATTCTAGTGGGGTATGGAATCAAGCCCAGCTGCATCAGGTGGCATAATGAAAACATCTGAAGTGCCATGCAGTGATACCAGACCTTTTTCAGCCACTACCCTAAAAAGTTATCCCACGTTTAATGTTACTGAATTTCAGAATCAAACAAAATTATCCTGATAGATGGCTTTTACAGGGGATTTTGAAATAATCCTAAAATGAGCAATGATACAGTAAATAAGATTGCCTGCAATTTATTAAATTAGTGGTTGGGACCATAACAGCTTTTAGTGCAACAGCCACAGTAGCTGAAAAGTCTGTTACAACCTGTATGACCTTCCATATGTAACTCTTTATATACTTTATTTTTTTCCACATTGTACAAGCTGAATTAAGGGAAAGCATTTCCCAGTTCATCAAGAGCCTTTATTTCCATGTGTATATATATATATATTAGATATATGTGATTTTTTCCATCAGATCTCAATTTAAGAAATTAGTTTCTGATGGGTGACAGTTTTTCAGCCCTTTCAAATACAATCTGATCCTAAACCACACTGAAATGAAGATGTCAACCTGGCATAACACAGGTAGAATAAAATCTGTGGGATTCCTCCTCATTCTGCCATCAGGTTAAGGGCATCTGCGCTGACACCTAAGGATCTCTTGGAGACAGGCATTAAACTTGGTAGTATCCCTGGGAACCAGCATGGCTGCTCTTGTAATGTTTCTGCAAAGCTAACTGAAGTATAAAAAATAAAATGTGAAAGGCTTAAAGTGCATGTACTAAGCTCATAAGCCAAAATTGGCCCAAATACAAAAGCTCAAAATAATCTCCTGTACAGACAGACGATGGAAATTTTACATTTTAAATTGCCAGTAGATTTTCAGGAGATTAACATTCCCTCGAAGGTTAGAACTGGAATGTTACGGCCCAAAAGCCTTCAGTTGCATTCAGTAAGAAATTACAGTAGGCTTCTTGTACCTTACTTGGTCTGGAAAAGCAAATTGCAGTAACATTGAGAAATATCTAAATAGTAACTTTGAAATATTTAAAAGTTTATTTATCACACAAATTAAATGAATGCCAACTAAAACAAAAAGCAAAACCAAGCAAAAACAAATCAGAGAGGCTGTTTGGGGGGTTTTATTGGGTTTTTGTTTGTTTTGAAAAACAAATCTGAAAGCAAGCTGAAAGACAACAGGTCCTTAAGTTTCCCTGCCCTTATCTGTTGCTTTAGAGTAACTCTTTGTCTCTCACTATGCAGAAGCTAACACAAATAAAGGAAAAACTGGCTATATGAGAGAGCATGAAAGTAACTTAGATCTAAATGACAATGCTAAGAGCTCAAATGGAGAGAGAGGAGGAGGAGTAATGGTGCTTTCAGGACATTAATTATAAGACATAGTGACCAATACATTTCTGGACAAAAATATAGTAATTTGACTCCTTTAAGTCATACAAACATGAAGCCTAAGCAGGCATCTTTCAAGCTTCTCTGAGATATATAAATATATGAACTGTGCAAATATGATTCATGAAATTTTCATTTTGCAGCAATTAGAAATCATTAAATATGCATGAGTGCATCTGGAAGGGCACACAATACTATTTAATCTTCAGGATGAGGTGCAAGTGAACTCAAACTCACATGCCTGTTGAATGCAAGCAAGCTCTCCTCACATGTTAATGCTACATTGTACAAATGATACAGAAAAAGTGTATTCTATCTTCTGCTGTTTCATTTTCTGCAAAAAAAAAGAGCTTGCCAAGCAGCTTTAGTAAAGGCACTCCCTGTATCTGGACATTAACTGTACGCACAGCCAGTTCTGCTGCAGCATACAATGCTCAGCTCATGGACACTAAGTAAATAAATCAGCCTGGTGACTTTCTAAAGCAGCAAATAGCTCTGAGGAAGTTCAACACACAACTCTGTGCTGCTGCATTTGTTTCAGGCTTCAGATTTAACAAGAATGAAACACAATAGCTTTTGGTCTGCCACCAGCCACCCAAAAACCAAGGCAGAACTATTCACAGTGTGTCTATCTGATCTTCTGTTGACTTAAGGAGGAGCAAAGTGAAACCAGAGCAGCAAGGTAATCTCATACCGCCCTTTAGGCTAGCTCTGAAGATGTAATTAGCACAAGAATTGTTTGCCTTTGCGGCACCCACCTTGGATTGACTGGTAGTCTCAGAGACTGGTTGTGGGGGAGTAAGCCTGTAACACCTTGGAGTTCTTAAAATACAGTTGCCTCACTGAGGAACGCAAGACGAAACACTAACTCTATGCGCTTCACCCATTTACCACAGTATCTCTGGGCTCATCCTGCTCATACCACAAACAAGATTTTATAGGTTATAAACAATCACCAGGGAATAGTAAAAACTCCAGACACTCACGTGTGACAAGGATAATGGTGAAGAAAAGCCTTGTGTTTTGTATATTGCCATGAGGTTACAACAGGTGCCATTTCATTTACTCCAATATCAAAATTAATCTTGTAAAACTGCTTCCACAAATTCCAAGTTATAGATAAATTATTTATGTTGTAAACTCCAGTGAAAAAACAAGCAAACAACAAACAATAATGCAAGAACAATCCCCACCTCCTCCCCCAAAACAAAAAACATTTCAAGTGACTGGAAATGCAACCTCCTCCAAAAAGGAGGAGGATGCAAAATTAGCCCCTAAGAAGGTGATCAGAAGCTTGCACTAATACAGAAGAAAATTCCTCCCTTATAAGAACTGGAAACGGAATCTTTACCATCAAAGCACAAAAAGATCCATGACTGAACACAGAAACTAGTCTGCATGAACATACACATTAACATAATAGATACCTTAATGTATTTACAGCAATTTCACTATTTAAACTGGAAGCTATAGGTCTTACACCACAACTCTACAAGCAGTTTAATCCCGCAATACAGGCTGTGGTTCCTCACTGTTTAAACCTGGCACACCCATGCCACCACTCCCAACCCAAGTCGTGCAGTGCCACCATCCATCCCTGTGCCAGCACAGGTACTTCTACTGCTCCTTGAGAAATTCACCCAAAGCACTAAACACGTGATATTCTTTCAGTTAGCTTCCTGTCTTTCTTGTTCAAACAATAAAGCATTAACCCAAGTGAGATATAGCAACACAGCAGTGGTAGTTTTGACTGGCTTGAGGTGTCATCAGCCAGACCTTTTAGCGTAAGTCATATTCTTTCAGTACTGATAAAAGATGTTGTATTTTAATTAACACTGCACTGAAGTGATTCAAAGGCACAGGGAAACACAAGGACTTAAATGTACTTCTGGGATGTCTGTACACCAACATTGCCTGAAAACAAAATACTCAGTAAGACAAATCTTAATTAAAAAGCTTCCAGCTGTCTTTTGCTTTGCTTTATGGTATGGCTTGAACGTTGCACAGCATTTGCTTGAAATATAATGAATATCTGCTCAGCAAAATCAAACACTGACGATATTCATAAAAAGAAATCCACTGCCCCTCTACAATGCAACTGCCAAAGAGCTACTGATTGTTATCAAAAACCCATCTAAAAAAAAAAAAAAAAGCAGTGCACTAGAGAACACTTTAATGAATGACAAAACTGAGAAGACAGAGAGCAAAGTCTCGGCTAACAAAACACTACTGAATTATTTCATTCATAATAGCACACTAACCAAGGATGCCAGTTTGCAAAGTAGAAAGTATGCAAAACCGTAAGTCACTCTGCTACCTGGCAGAGCCTACAACTCCAGACGTGATGCTGCAGTGCACTGACATAGTAGAAGTTTTACAAAAGCACAGATTCCACACACAGTTTGAAGAATTGGGGTCTAATTTGAAGCAAGATGCAAAAAAAGTAATGTAGATGCAAAAAACCAACCCCAAACCCAAGAAACCCCAGGGACAATTAGGAATGCTTCCTCTGTACTCCTAAAAATTAGTACTATAAACCAACAGATTACCACTTTGCATAACACTGAAGCAGGACCCTCAATACTATCACCTTGAAATGCAAATACTATAAATAATGAACTATTTGGAAATATTGAAGAGAAATCTCTTCAATATGCATGCAAGGAACCTATTATACTTTTATGAGCTGCATAAATTAGTAACAGTTAAACAAACCACTTTTATTAACCTAATAAACCCTCGCCTTAAGAAATTCATAATTCAAACACTAAAGACAACCACCATCACCACAAGTAAACACTAAGAAATATTTCAAAGCTTAAATTTCAACAGTCATAACCATCTGATATATTCGCAATTTGAAGTCCTTCGGTGCAGAGGGAAGGCAAGAACATTACTCATGATCCCAAAGAAAACAAATACTTGCTTCAGGTCCAAAGCCCCAGAACTTCATACAAATACTACTTAGAACAAAGTACATATTAGAGAGCTTCCTTTGAGCTGCCTCCTGCCTCAAAGCCTATTGAAAAAGCAAAGCCACAGAAGTCTTACAACGGGATGACTCCTCAGAAAATCAGTTACATAATTCTTTAATTTAATGTTAAATAGGTAAGAAAGATACTAGGCTTCATATCACTTTGTTTCTGTAAATTCTAGGAGCATCAGAAATACTACACAGAGGTATCAATTTTTTAGAACTAACAAAAGCAATCAATTCCAGAACATTTTGTTTCAGGGAGAAAAAGACATGAATCTTTTAGGCTAGACTTAAATAGATTTAGGTATCACTCACAAAATAACGGGATGCTGCAAAGTGGCTCTTGGAGAGGAGGAATGCCCTGACTGCCCAGCTACATGCCAAAGAGCATGGGGCTCAGGTCCCTCTTTCTTCTGATGAACTCAAACATCCCTCACTCCTGGATAAGCCTCCTACTAACCAGGCTACAGTCATCCTCTCCAGTCCATAACTTTTTTAAGTTTATGCAGTATAAAACAGCTCCAGTAACAAGACACATTCTCCCATTCTCCCAGATTCATGCAGCTTAATGTTAGAATATTCCTCAGGAAGGTTCAAATACACATACTCCTCTAAATCTATACTCTTCCATTATTTTTTCTCCTTTATTTCCACCACTTCTTTCCCACATATAGTTTCTGAACTCAATCCCTAACTGGAAACATCTTGAAGACCTGTTACATGGGCACAGACTCAAGACTGAACATATGTAGAACGTACACCAGGAGTGAGAGGTGCATTGCTCATCCTTGGAGATTCAAGTCTTGGCTGAAGGAGGCCCTGGGCAACCTTACCTAATCTGACCTGTTTTCAGCAGTGAGTTGCACCAGAAACCTCCAGAGGTCCTTTCCAACCTGAATCACTGTATAATCCCAGGGGTAAAGAGCACATACAGTCATATGTCCAGGTCACAGCCAAGGAAATGATCTATGGCAGGAAAGGGACATGAGCAAGAGGAAAGCCTATGTCTGTCACTGAAACAAGGCACCATCTTTCAGTTCCTCAACTGCCCTAACACACCAGATTGTAGGGACATCAACTCCATCTCCTCTGTTCTGAATGTGGGACTCTAGAGTGCTGATAAACTCCCTTGTTATTTTAAAAGGTATAGAAATACTCTATTCAACACCTTAACCTTTTATCCTAATCTACTGAAAGGAATTAAAGAGCAATTTTGGTTCAGATCATACAGAAGATAAAGAACGCACACCCCTCCTCTTTTTGTGTCAGCTATTAAACTGACTTCATTGGACTCCCTTTCCCCAAAAGGAATTACCGGCATACTTGTGTGAGAATGTGGGGGAAAAAGCCACCCTACATGTTTCTTGGCTTTTTGCCTTCTTCACCTGCTCATTCCTTGGCTGGAGTTGCTTTCTCATACTTGCTTCCTCCTCATCAAGAGCAAGTTTTTCTAATTAAGACAAGTAATGAACACTTAAACAGATGCCCAGACCACGGTCTCATTAACATAACCCTTAGGCAAGTTTCACTGAGGGGAGAAAAAAACCCAAACCACCGACCCAACAACAACAACAAAAAATCTTGTCAATTCCCACTTCCTCTTCCATGTTTTCCTGGGTTTGTTTCTTCTGTCCTTCTGTTAACCTGGTTAACTCTGTCCCACTCTAACATCGAGGGGTAAGAAGCTGGGGCACGGAGCTGAGGGCTGAATGAGTATAGGAAAAAATACAGAAAGAGGCACTTTCCCCCCAGAACCCCAGAAAGCAGGAAGGAGGAAGAACTTTCCCAGATGGTAACAGGGTACAGCCCGGCTGTAAAGCAGGTGCAAGAGGTATAGGGAGTGGTGTACTCCGGGAAGGAGAGGGGGGAGATAAAAGCCCCATAAACCAGGGCGGGTTTAGGAAATCGATGTCGAAGAGAGGAGCGAAGGTAGCTGCTTCGTGTGCTTCACCCATACACCTCCCTGCACCTACACACGCGTATATGGTACATAAATAAATATACACACACACACTCCCCGCTGCCGACACATACACCTCTAACCGCGCTCCGGCGCAGGGACACACGCACACCTGCCCCCACGGACACCTGCGGGGACCGGCACCCCCGGCCTCCAGCCCCGCTCTGTCCCTCAGGCCGCTCCCCATTCACACGCCCCCCGGGAAGGGAGCGGAGGGTGGCTGAGGGAGGAGGGTCTCACCTCTCCGGTTCATGGGGCGGACGCGCACCGCCACCTTCACTTTGGAGTCCCCCATCGTGCCGCTCCAACCTCCCCGACTCCCTCGTCCCTCCTCGGCTTCCGTCTACGGAGGGAGACCCGGCGGCGCGGGGAGGAGCGCGGAGCGGGGCGGGAGGGGGGTGAGACCGGCGGCGGCGAGAGGGAGGCACCGTGCGTGACCAACGTCCGGTCGAACTACAGCTCCCAGCGTGCACCGCGGCGGCTCGCCGGCCATGGAGGGGGAGCCAGCGCTGCGCACTCTGCCCTGGGAGATGTAGTTCTGCCTGCTGATACCTCTTGCAGGAGAAGCGTTGCATGCTGGGATATGTAGTCCTCCAGAACAGAGGGGTTTCAGGTTGTGGGGTGCCCCATATGGAGGCTGTGGGCTATATTGTACAACAGGGCACTGGCAGGAAGGTCTGAGGGTCACCCCGAATCCTGCCACTCAACCCCTAGGTGGCTGCAGATGAACCCCGTCACACCTCAGTCCTGCCCTATGCCCCTTTTTGGGGAGCACTGTGATATTTCATGCTGAGCAGACAGCAGCATCACCATCGAGACTACAAAACTCACAAGATTTACTCTGGGAGTAAAAACCAACCAGGGATTCCTTTGCTGGCCTTTGGGGTTTTCATCTGCTAGAAATCACTTTGAAGATCACCCCACATTAAAGATCACAAACCATAACCTAACACATAGACCATGGTTTTGGGTGATGTCTGGGTCTGATGTCACTGAGCAACCTCTGATATTCCATCAACACACTGTTATTAACAGGCCCAGTGCAATTAGCTTAGTGAAGGTGGTTCTCTAAAGGAGCTCAACAGTAATAATCAGACACAGTTTGGGTAATATTACAGTTTATCTTTATTAGAAGACTCAACCGCTCAACTGCAGCTACTGATCACAAAGACTGAGAATGAAACTATAATGCAAAGATGGAAAAACCCCAAAAATCTCATTTAAATGGTCATGGTTGAAAGCCCTTGCAGCTGGTATTGTAATTCGAAACAAGGATTCTCTCTGTGTTATTTTGAAAAACCAGATTTTGTCAAGGACAGGAAAATAACTTGAATTCAGAAAGGTAATCCTTTGGACCTTCAACACCGAATGAGGGTTTATGACATAAATAAATAAATAACACATTTTCAAGTGGTTTTGAGGTAAGATTTCAGAAGGTAACACTTTTTGCCCAGAAGAATTACACTCCGTGTCTATTATTTCATGCCTACTTGACCTGAAGAATAGCTTGGCAAAGCAGAGAGAATACAAATGTTAAGTTAGCATGTAACACATGGGATTAATGTCCATGTTCTTAAGAGCTTGGTTCTGCCTGATGCTGTGGACAGTTTCTTGTTGGGAGAGGGAGCGTCCCAGTTTCAGCCTGAACAGTTGGTTCCTGCACTTGTGAGCTTGAGGATCCAATTACAGGATGAAACCCAGCTTTGAACTTCTTGTGGTATTTTCCAGCAGAGGCCTCAACAAACCACACCAATGTTTTCTGAAACTGAGTACTTTGTGATGGAGATAAATATAATCTCTGCTTTACAGCTGGGCACTATGAGCAGCATGTGGAGGGTGGTTTGCTTTCTTTTTACATCAGGTTGAGTCACCTAGAATCTGATTTAAATAAAAGGCTTGAAACTCACCAGATGTGTGTACTTCTGGGGATAGCAGGTGTCATCCAACTGCAGTTCTTCCTCCTGGTATTAGTTATCCTCCTGGTATTAGTCTCTCTGTTATATGTAAAACTAAACCGCAATTCTTTTGGGGAAAGGATCACATACCACCTTTGTATTTGTTAGCAAGTAGTGCCAGCATGTTTTAAGTGCCATGAACATGGATGATAAGAAATGCAAGCATACAATTCTTGCCAGTTTTTTATTCAGAATGAAAAAGTTGATTCAAAATCTTTTAGCCTTATTTCAGCTGTAATTGCCAAGGAGAAACCACAATCACATATAATCATTGCTCCTTTCTTCTGCAAACTTCTTAAAAGGCTGAGATGTCCTTAGAGCCCAAAGAACCATCCTCAGCTTCAATATCAGGTTTTATCAGGGCTTGAGCAAGGCACACTGGGGCAATAACTTCTCATGGCTCTCTCCAGTCCTGCTTCTGGACATTTCCTTTATGCAAGCTCCTGCCTCCTGCAATGAATTACAGTAATGCAACTTCTCCTGCACTGGCACAAGCTACCTCTGTAATTACCCCACTGTGAATTCCTCGACAAGCCTTTTCCCTGGCTCGGTGTTTCACAGTCTGTGGGAAGCATCTCCCTGGAGGGGCACAGCTTGGAGGGAGGATATTGTTTCCATTCACAGCACTGGAACATGCTAATTATGCTGTGAGGAAAGGAGGGGGGTGCCAGCTTTCACTTGGGAGGGACAGGCTGGGCAAATAGTTTGTGAAACGCCAACTTAACCCCATCTTGTAGGGAATTGTCTCCAGCTCTTTTCCCCCTTCCCAGTTACTGTAATGAGGAGCTGACTTCCCAGATTAGCTCTGGCTATTTAAATGCTAATTTAATTAACAAAACATCCTTGGGGGAGGCATTACTTGTCCCTCCCATTCATTTATTGAGTTTCTGAGTACAACACTATTTTTGTCAGGTTGAGGAGCCACAGTTATTGCTGCACCCACCTGGTCATATTAGGGATTAAGGCAGTGATAGAGAGGACAGAAAAACAAGTCTGTCTCATTCTCTATAAGCAACTAAATTTGATTTACTTTGTTTAGAAATAACCAAATCAAAGCGATTTCATGTGTCCTGTATTTCTGCTCTGCCTGGGGTGCGTGTATCACCAGGCTGCAATGGAATAAGTTGGCTTTCTTTTTTATCTAGATAAAAGTATGAATGGGTTAGAACACAGATCATCTAGAAACATGACAGACTTTTGGATGTGTCTTCTTCCAAATTATAGCAGGCAACAAATCAAGCATATTTGCAGTCCTTTTTTTCTTTCGTTAGACTGCATATCAAACAAGATGCATCAATTATGAATTTGCTGTAGACCTAGTTTCTGCCCATAAATCATTCAGGCATTAGAAATCTAAGCCAGAGGATCTTCCAATGCTTAGTGAATTGTATGCAAACTGTGAACTGCCACTGGGGTCCTCTTTTGTAAGAAGCTGAGCACCACTGCGACAATCCTGGTGGGACACAGGGAGGAATTCAGGGCATCCAGCAGCTCTTTAGCATCTTCAGTGATCAGGTCCTCAGCACAAAAGTATTTGGCAAAGCATTTAAAAAACAAGACCTGTTCTGCTGTGCATTTCTTTGTTTTATCCAGTCCCTGGGGTGTTCAGTTTTATTCTGATACACTGATTTTGTCTTCAGGTTTATCTTGCTTTTCAGCTTGAAGATACCAATATATAAATGTAGTAGAAATTTGTAGGCATTTATAGGTAAAAACAGAAGACAACTTAGTTATATATTTCTTTAAACTATAATTGAGAAAAAAGCAACAAAGGAAATGAAGAACAAGTCAAAAAGTCTGGATAAAGCAGAAAATCTGTTCCTCCAAATCAGTTGTGTCAAATTTCTCCTTATTATCAAATTTCTTCTTTTTTTCTCTTCCCCTTCCCTTCCCTTCCCTTCCCTCCCCTCCCCTCCCCTCTCCTCTCCTCTTCTCTCCTCTCCTCTTCTCTTCCTTTTTTTTCCTTTCCTTTTTTTTTATTTTTTTATC
>NDXB01005701.1:20907-31124 GCA_002631895.1 Agapornis roseicollis | reverse complement strand
TCCTTGTTGGCTCCTCTATTACTTGCAGAAGGAAGTTGTCTTCCACACAACTGAGGAACCTCCTGGATCTCCAACAGATGTCTGGGTGGTTGAAGTCCCCCATGAGAACAAGGGCCTGCAAGCTTGAGGCTTTTCCTATTTCTCTGTGGAGTGCTTCATCCACAGAGTCCTCTTGATCAGGCAGTCTGTAACAGATCCCCACAGTTATGTCTCCCATTGCTGTTCTCCCTTTAACCCTGACCCACAAACTCTCTGTTAGCTGCTCACCTGTCCCCAGACAGAGTTCCATAGCCTCCAGCCTATCCCTAACGTAAACAGCAACTCCCCCTCCCTGCCTACCAGGCCTGTCTTTCCTAAAAAGCCTGTAACCTTCATTCCAACATTCCAGTCATAGGAGCCATCCCACCATGTTTCTGTGATGCCTATTATATCATGGGCACACATCTCTAATTCCTCTTGTTTGTTTCCCATGCTACGGGCATTTGTATAGAGACACCTGAGCCGAGCTCCAAATGAGGCCAGCTCGTTGGCTGGAGCAGCTGGAATGTTGCTATGCTGCTCCAAGCATTCTTCATAGGTGGTAGCAACCGACTGGGAGTGTTGGGATGGAACAATGCCCCCCCTCCCCCAACACATCCAGTTTAAAGCATCCTTGACAAGTCTGGCAAGCCTCTTACCAAACCCACTCTTCCCCTTCTTTATCAGAGCATGGCCACCAGCCCCCAGTAGACCTGACCTACAAACTCTGGTCCCGTGTTCAAGGTACCCAGACCCTTGACCATGGCACCACTCTTGTAACCATTCATTAACCTGTCCAGTCCTCCTGGATTTTTTAAGGTCCTCCCCTGTATCCTGGAGAACGGATGAAAAAACAATCTGAGCTCCAGAGCCCCTAAGCACCTCTCCCAGGGCTCTGTAGTCCTTCTTTATGTCCCACAGGCTACTGCTATCTACATCCCTAGCACCCACATGGATCACTAGAAGCGGGTAATAGTCCATGGGACTTACCAGAGCAGGCAGTCTCTCCACAACATCCCTGATCCGTGCTCCGGGTAGGCAGCAGACCTCCCTCGAGACCGGGTCAGGCCGACAGATGGGTGCCTCCGTGCCTTTCAAAGCAGAGTCCCCCACTACCTGGACCCGCCGCTTTTTCCTGGCAGCACCAGCAGAGACCTTCTTTACCAGTGCCCCAGCGGCTGATCCCGATGCAAGCGCGTTTCCTCATCAGCCCCCTGCAGGACCGCGAAACGGTTCTGGGTGGGGACAACAGATGCAGGAGGAAGCCCCTTGGTTTTAACTGTCCTCTGCCTCCTTTTTTTGTTGGCTTTCTTTGTTACTCATTGCCATCTTCCCCTGCTGGTGGCCTCCTCGCTCCCTTCTTCCAGAGGGGAAACTTGAGGCCCCCACACAGTTTGACCCTGGAGCAAACAGTCCTGCTCCCTCTCAGCTTCCCTGACATCTCGCAGCCTATGAACTGCATCCCGCAGCTCAGCCACCTGCTGCAGCAGGACCTCCACCAGTGAGCACTGAGTGCATCCCTGCCCATTCTGCACTGCAGCCTCCCCTCTCACCGGCTCTGTCTGGGTGCCTACGCTGGCCACTGCTGGGGCAGCCGGAGCAGAGCTCCCAGACCTTGCCTTGCTCATACGGCGAGTGCTCACCATTCCGCCCGCCTGCCCGCGCAAGCTGCCTCACACACCGCCCCGACCCGCCATGGCCACCTCACTGCTGGGCGCTCGCGCTCCCGGGGCAGGTTTTAACCAATCACAGCTGCCGCCGAGCCTCCTGGCTCCGCCCCCGGTGAGTCAGCTGACCGCGGGCGCTGCGCTGCCGGCTCCTGGGCAAGCCCTGTCAAGGCTTCGAGGCTCCTCCGCGCTGGCTCGGGGCGCTCTGAAGGGAGGCTCCCGGGCGCTGATCCCCCCGCTCCGCTCCGCTCCGCTCCGCTCCGCTGATCCCGGCGGCCTCTCGCAAGCCGCTCACCCCGGCAGCATTTCTGCAATACTGGCAAGAACCGAGCAGGTCATCGTGGCACTGGCTCAGGAAATGACTTCATACNCGCTGATCCCGGCGGCCTCTCTCAAGCCGCTCCTATAATTCTGAACAGTTATGTATGTAATGATTTTACTGCAGCATGCTAATGTTTCATTTTCATTTTGTCATTGGATAGAATGTTGTTATAATACCTACTAATTCAAGTAGTAATAATGAGTTTGTGATTTCCATTGGTGAAGGTGACCACACAAACTTGAGGAGGGAGAGAAGAATCACTGAGTGCTTGAAATGACTCTTATGTTTTCAGGAAAACACACTTGCACAAGAAACCTGATGACAAAATGGAAATTATGTAACTGTTATTATGTATGCAGCCCTTTAAATTATGAAGTTGAATACAAGATTGAAGAAAAAACAGAACTATTTTATCTCTAAATATATAAATACATGTAAAAATTTGCTTTCACGAGTTATTTCTATATACAGTCAAATGCATAATTCTATAGTCAGCTCTTCCTTTTGTTTTCTTTCACACTAACAGAAAAGACATACAACAATAGCAAAATACCAGTAGGGATTTGCGTAATGCCAAGTTATGTCACAGAGAACCACAGAACCATGGAATCAACGAGGTTGGGAAAGACCTCCAAGATCATCAAGCTCAACTGTACAATAGAATTCATAACATGTTGTAGTACAGGGCATTGTATTAACTGTTGGTGTTCAGAAGGTTCCTAATTACCCATACAAGTGCATGCACAAATTATCATTAAACATATTTTCTCTACAATGAACAAACATTTCATAGAAGCACAACATGATTTGGGTTGGAAAGGGCCTTAGATCATCTACTTCCAACCCCCTGTCACAGGTAGGGATGCCTCACACTAGACCATGTCGCCCAAGGCTCTCTCCAGCCTGGCCTTGAACACTGCCAGGGATGGAACGTTTATTTCAAATTCTGAGTTCAGATTCTTGCCACTTTTCACATACCTGCCAGACTTGCTGAGAACTGAATTTTTGGGAAGTAAAGCTCTGGCAACTTGTCAGGGAGGCAAGTGAAAGAAAATATATGTGTATAGAACCAAACAGTGGTGTACATTCATAAATCATCACAAATTCATGGAGAATTAAAGTGTGTGGAGACTAACAACAATTAAGAACTGCATCTTTTCATTTCTATGTTCTCTGAGAATATCCAGGGTTCTTCAGACACGAAGAATATTCATGTTGTTCTAACAGTTCATTTAGTTTGCAGTGAGTGTGCGCATCTCCCTAAGCAATCAGCTGCATTTGTATTTTGTCAATATAGCAGTAGCTTGAAATGCATTAGAAACTGCAGTATCATAGGCCTGACTGCACAATTAATAAGCACTTTGCTTCAGAATTGACACTAGCTCAACATTAGGATTTGAATGTGTGTGACATATCACTGTAGATACCACCTTTGAGAAATCACCTCTGTCTTCTGTTCACACATTACCACAGAAGTAACCAACAAAGGCATTTCACGGAGCCCTTCATTTCAAACAACATGCCAGCAGAGAGGACCCACCTTGGAAACGTGCCTTGAGTCTGAAGCACCTCATTTTAGCATGTTTTGTAGGGAAGTCTGTTTATTTGGATTTCTGTTGCCAAGTGCTAGAGGTGGAGAAACTGTTCTGACGTAATGGCTCAGAGGTAATGCACCAGGAGTACTGCGCCAGGAATTCATCTTAATCAGTGTTTACCTCTGCTTGAATAGACAATGCACCTACTTTGCTCTTTACACAGTGTATTCCAGTACTGATAGTAATTACATAGAGTTCCCTTCTGATTTTGGTAGGAATTAAAAATCTTCCCAAATTTCATGAAATTGAAACATGAATCTTTCAAGGCAATAAACTTTGATTGAAAAGGTGCTATTTAGTTGTGCTTGTAACCATATTCGCTTTGTACAAACCCAAATACAGTTTGATCCTCTGCGTTTAAATCTGAACTTTTCCACACTAAGATTGTTTAAGTAATTAAAGAGATATGTGTTAGTTAGTCAGGCATTGATAGCCACATGTTATGTTCTAGAATTAGAATACAGTATTTATTACTGTAGTTAATAAAGCTCCAAGACACAAGAATGTGGTAGCAAAGAAAGGGATCTTCCCAAATCAGTGCAACAGAAGTACTATCAGAATAATTCTGTAAGTATGTGCTGCTTCACTATGCAGTTTTCAGTCATTAAAAAGTGCAGTCTTTTCCATCTTGAAGATAAAGACTTTAATGAGAATTTTTCTGAATGTATTACTTTCCTGTTAAAATACTTGGAACGCTTTGTTAATCCTAGCAAAGCAGCAAATGGAATGTGAAGATGAATGGGATTGAAATAATATTCCTCTTCTATGGAAAAAAAAAAAAGTACTATAGAGCTGAATGCTAAGTTCTTTACAGTAAAGCATAAACTAAGCAGAGTATTAGAAGAATTCCTACAGAGCATGACTACTTTAGTCCTTATTCAAGGAAGAGAGTTTGCAAATGTAACAAAACCTTATAAAGCAATTTTTGATAATAGGGAAAGTGCCTTATCTGTACTCCTATAGCTGCAATATCTATTTCTACTTGACTTTCACATTACAGCCATTTTGACTGTTCTTAGTCAAGGTCTAAATTTAAAGGCAATCTAAATAATGGACAAGCGTTTCAAGGGTAATGTATTTACCTGGTTCTGCCTCACTGCAACAAATGATCATTTAAGGACCAAGACCTATTACCTATGTAAATATATAAAGCTATACATAGATATACATATGTACACATAAGGTTTGCTTTAGTAGATGCAAAGGAAAAATTGCCCTCTATAGAATCCACCTTTTCATGGCTGTAGCATGACTTTAACAGCGTAAGCCCCCCAGAGATGGTGGTCTGGTTCTGTAGAGTCTTTCAAAACTCAGCAAATTCTTCTTGGAGTCGTACCTGTCTCTGATATTACCATGTGAGAAGACGAGTAAGTCTCTGACAGTAGCCATTTCTCTTCCCTGATAACAGGGTATTCCTTAGTTATATCATTCAGTGTGGTGCCTAAGTTTTAGATGCCCAAAGGAAGGAGGGATTAATTCTCCTTAGTCACTAGCTTCCTTAGAGGATTATGACATGAAAAGCCAGCACATTGTTATTCTTATTTGCAAGATCAAAAGAAACACTCAACAAAGGACTATTCTAATAGTGTCTAATGGTGGCTGCCTATCTTTGTTTATGGCACTACTTTATAAACCACCCAAATCTATTTATGCAACCTATAGATACTTTAAATGACAAAATAAAAATAAGCATGAATATAGAAAATATATAATGCATTTACCACACATAAATCATTTCAGCCTATAAACATCTATTAAATGGTATTAGACAAGGCTAACATCACATAAAAAATAAAGCAACTAGGTGTCTGACTCACAAAGATCTAATATCATCAAAGGCAAAGTCTAAGTGAAGAAGTCAAAGATGAAGTCTAATTGCCTACTTAAAGAAAATTATTGGCAGTGACATTTTTATGTCACTATAGTAATACAGATAAAACTTTTCTGACTAAAAGAGTGAGCCTTAAACATTATGTTGTAAAACCCCTTGTGATATAAGATTATATTGAAAGTATCATGTTCCCTTATTTAGAGTAGCCCTACTGAAAATCAAAGAATGCAGAAATAGGTATTTCTGTCACCTAACATCTCTACTAGGCACAGATCTGGTTTGATATATGAACAATCATAAGTTTAGAATTTCTCTCAACAACTACATCTGTAAGAGACCATTTTATTTATAATGGAACACAGCAAAATGTTCTTGTGACAGAACATTTTGTTCCAAGTCCCTATTTCTGTATTTTACCCTAAAAATCATTTATGTAAATGATGAGTATCACATAGATTGGTGTGAACTACTCAAAAAGAAATCTCAGTCTATGGAAATGAGTCTTGATTTCAACAAGTGTTGCTTTTAAATCAACTAGAAACCCAGACAAAAGTCCCTCTAACGCATATGGAATGCCTCAGCTGATGTATACTATCATGTCAAAATAGCAAAAAGTTAGTACTAATGACAAGAAATAACGTGAAACTCAAGAGATTTCGGCCAAGATTCATGTAGAATCTGGAGTATTGGTAACTCTAAAGTGTGAGAAACTAGCAATATCCATGCTAACCTTTTAATGCTGATTTACCAAAATGAAAAGTTTTTGCTGTATTCACAGAACCATAGAACAGTTAGGGTTGGAAAGGACCTTAAGATCACCCAGTTCCAACCCCCCTGTCATAAGCAGGAACACCTTACACTAAACCATGGCACCCAAGGCTTCGTCCAACCTGGCCTTGAACGCTGCCAGGGATGGAGCACTCACAACCTCCCTGGCCAACCCATTGCCTCACCACNCAACCTGGCCTTGAACGCTGCCAGGGATGGAGCACTCACAACCTCCCTGGCCAACCCATTCCAGTGCCTCACCACCCTAAAAGGAAAGAATTTCTTCCTTAGATCCAATCTAAACCTCTTCTGTTTCAGTTTTAAGCCGTTACCCCTTGTCCTGTCACTACAGTCCCTAATGAAGAGTCCCTCCCCAGCATCCCTATAGGCCCCCTTCAGATACTGGAAGGCTGCTATGAGGTCTCCATGCTTTGAGCACGTTAGGAAATGGCTGGCATAATCCAGAAATCATGCAGGATAACTATACCTTCTCCTTAAAACTTACATTCAGGAGTATTATTTGTAGGCATTATTTGACACTGTGCACAACGAATACTTGAGTCCATGTTTCAATTATACAAATAAGAATTTTCACTGAATATTTAAACTCTTCATACATGACCATTAAAAATACAACTCTTTTACCCCTAACCCAAGCATGGGCTTTTTTTCGTAGTAAAAGCTTTATCTTTAAAGTGACTGCTTGACTATAGTGAATAATGTAAAAAGTGCATTTTCAGTCCAGCCACCTTTAACAATGACCTAATTGAATCAGTAATGGCTACTGACAGAAAACTACTTGGTCACATCTTGCTACTGCTTGGTATTAAAAAGGTCTTTTAGTACTTTGGTTTAAAGTTTTCTGGCCAAACCTTCTCTGGCTTGATTAAACTCTGATAACCATTTATTCACCAAAACTAATACTCGTACATACACAATTCTATCAGAATTCCTTCAGTCTTTACCAGCGTGGACAAACTACGATATGAAATCATTGAAGAATTTAGTGGAGGAATCTTTCTTTCTTGTGTGTCAAAGGTCTATGTGGAATGTAGCATGCTTAGTGAAGCAGGGGCTTTTCTATCCCCACCATCGTCAACAACAGATGCAATATGATCAGGTAGCTACCACCTACATTTTCAGAGGCTATTACCTGAAGAAAATGCAGATGAGTTGCATATGAGATTTTTACTCCATTTGGTGTTAGACTTTTAACCTGCTTAGCTGCTTTGTATGTATTAAATCTGAGCAAACTGTTGTTAGGCTAAGAATCTGTCCCAAAATGCAGTAGTCTAGTTAAAATACGCACGAGATGCCTGCATAGTGCCTCTCCATACTATATTTGACTGCAGACAGTACTATTAACCCTCTAATGTCATAAATACCATAGAAAAAGCATGTTAATAAAAAAGGCAGCACTGACACCATTAATCATGTGTAAGAGAATATAAATACTGCAGAAATCTCTGTCACTTTATAAGGAATATTGGCATTATAACAATTTCCTGAAGAGACTTTACCTTCATTTCACTGAGAAGAATATTTATACTCTGAAAATAATAGTCTTCTAAATAAGCACATGATTTTTTAAGTATAATTTTTATATCTATGTCAGCTTTTAGAGAAATAGTTCTAGATGTGTTATGTTTCTGTTATCTGTTCCGTTTGTGGGAGGGTTGGATTTAGTTAGCAATAAAGTTTGCTCCAAGATGAAAAATTCATTATGTCAGAGCTCTGTGAACTTGGATTAGATCAATATCTAAAAATTGACTTGTAATTGGGGAATAAAGGTATCTCCTAATTGAGACATATTATAATGAGATCGTAAAGATAAGATACTTCTATGCTGACAGAAATGCCAAACATATTTAGAAAAGATGGAGTAAATTGTTATTCTCTGACACAGGGTGGCTGCTAGGTAACTGCAGAGCACTCTGGAACCCCTCTCTCTTTGTGGAATTTAAGGGCACTGGTGGAATTTACAGGGTCCATATACCACATTCCTAAAATGTTGAAGATGACCGAGTTTCACTTACATGAAATTTCTAAAGGTCATCAAAATAAACACTGTAAGTTAAAAACTCAGCAAAAAAGCAGCACTGTTTCTAAGATAATCTCTATATTCAAAGTATTTATTAAACTGAGTTGTTCAGCCCATTTCCTATTATGAAGAAATGCTTTATAATTCTGTGTTATGGACAGTGGCTTTCCTTATAAAGGAGCAAGGAAAAAAATTACTTAAGACAACTATTCAATATTTAAGTTTTAGGTTTTTATACCAGTGGATTTTGTATTCTTCTTACAAACTATTTTGAAAAGATTATGTTTGTAAAAGAAACATTTCACCAAAAGCATCTTCCAGTGAACTTTCCCACTCTGCAGGCTTTATTCTGGAGTGCAAAAAGAACCTGCTTCTGGGGCAGTTTCCAGTTGCATCTCAGACCAGTAGAGATTTTTTGTGGGGTTGAGTGTGCCCTCAGCAAGTTTGCCGATGACACCAAGCTGTGTGGTTNCAATGGCTCAGTGTCCGGCTGGAGGCCAGTGACGAGTGGTGTCCCTCAGGGATCGGTGTTGGGACCAGTCTTGTTCAACATCTTTGTCGCTGACATGGACAGTGGGATTGAGTGAGCCCTCAGCAAGTTTGCCGATGACACCAAGCTGTGTGGTTGGATGGATACGCTGGAGGGAAGGAATGGCATCCAGAGGGACTTTGACATGCTTGTGAGGTGAGCTGATGCCAACCTCATCAAGTTCAACCATGCCAAGTGCAAGGTCCTACACCTGGGTTGGAGCAATCCCAGGCACAGCTACAGGCTGGGCAAAGAGGAGATTGAGAGCAGCCCTGCAGAGAAGGACTTGGGGGTGGTGGTTGATGAGAACATGAACATGAGCCGGCTGCAGTGTGCGCTTGCAGCCCAGAAAGCAACCGTATCCTGGGCTGCATCCAAAGCAGCGTGAGCAGCAGGGCCAAGGAGGTGATCCTGCCCCTCTACTCTGCTCTCGTGAGACCTCATCTGGAGCATTGTGTGCAGTTCTGGTGTCCTCAACATAAAAAGGACATGGAACTGTTGGAACAAGTCCAGAGGAGGGACACAGGGATGATCAGGGATGGAGCATCTCCCATACGAAGACAGGCTGAGAAAGTTGGGGCTATTCAGCCTGAGGAAGAGAAGGCTGTGTGGAGACCTCATAGCAGCCTTCCAGTATCTGAAGGGGGCCTATAGGGATGCTGGGGAGGGACTCTTCATTAGGGACTGTAGTGACAGGACAAGGGGTAACGGCTTAAAACTGAAACAGAAGAGGTTTAGATTGGATCTAAGGAAGAAATTCTTTCCTGTTAGGGTGGTGAGGCACTGGAATGGGTTGGCCAGGGAGGTTGTGAATGCTCCATCCCTGGCACTGTTGAAGGCCAGGTTGGATGAATCATTGGGTGACATGGTTTAGTGTGAGGTGTCCCTGCTTATGGCAGGGGGGCTGGAACTGGATGATCTTAAGGTTCTTTCCAACCCGAACTATTCTATGATTCTGTGTTCAAAATACATGTCAAAAACTGAGGCATGCAACATTAGAGGTAAAAAAAAAAAAAAAAAAGAATTGAAAATATGGTTTGTGCTCCCAGTATGTAGATAATTGAAAACACACAGGGGTATATCACAGTAACTGCTGTTGAACCCGATACCTTCAGATACAACATCTGGAGTACTGAACCTGAATTCTAAAAAAGTAAATGGGAGATATTACATTGATATAATTGTGGGTATGTAAATATTCCTAAATATTATATTATGCCTCCATTTTGCTTTCTTTTTGGAACGAAAACCAATTGCCTTGCTTGAGGATTTTCACCATTGATAAACTTAATTTCTTCTGAAGCTATATGAAAAGTTATAAACTTGGCTTTTATTGCATTTTTCTGGAGTTCTTTCTTGCCAGTCTTTCAGAGTTTGTCTTTCAGTCAGTATTTTACTGTGAGAAATTCTGCATGCAAGCAAGCCACACCACAGCAAACATTGAAA